>PVLA01006309.1:0-126666 GCA_004027455.1 Hydrochoerus hydrochaeris
GTTCTCCCTAATATGCAGAATCTAAAAAAGATGACAAAAAAGTAAAATTATGACTATGATCAGACAAGTGTAAAGGAATGTAAGGGGGAATTAAAGGGAGTTCTAAAGACAGATAATAAGAGGGATGAATATAATCCAAATTTACTATACAAATTGAAATCCTCCCAGTGTGAAACTAGAGGGAAGGGCAAGGGCAGGGCAAGGAGGCAGGGTGGTGGGGCTAGATCTATGCTATGTGCATGTAAAATCTGCCAAAATCAAGCCCATTAATCTGTGTAACCAATGTAAATTAAAAAAAAAATAAAAATGTTTAAGGAAATGTAGATGTTAACTACCCTGGTTTAATCATTTTACATTGGATGTGCTTATCATATTATCACATATTCCTTGAAAATTTGTACAATCAATCTAATAATTTAAAAAGTAAAAAAAATACAAAATTTCTTTTAAAAAGAAATGTCCAAAATGAGTGCTTCAAAGATGATTACTCTATTTGTTCTTTTCACCACCCCCAGGACTTCATCATCCAGAATCTGGAAAATTATTTTGCTTATTATATAGGACTCTCAGATCCAGAGGGTCAGCGACATTGGCAGTGGGTTGATCAGACACCATACAACGAAAATGTTTCGTGAGTAAATTTTAGATGAAAGAATCCTGGGTCCTGGATCATCTCAGAAATTTATGGTATTCCAGTTCTAACTTATGAAATGAAAATAGCTCAACCTTGTGTAAACTGTTAATAATGGAGTTAATAGCTTTATTATCTATTTATTAATCACAAGACACATATGAAGTCCATGTTATCTTTTTCCCATTATAAAGATGAGAATATTGAGTTTAGAATTGTGAATTAACTCAGAAAATGTCATATAATAATAACCCTACAATTCAGGTGGGTTCTACTTTGCTGTTAGTCTTTTTCTTTATACAAAAATACATTTTGGTTAAAATTCTAATTAAGATTTACTATTTCTAAACCTGGCATGGTGGCACATGCCTGTAATCCCAGCACTCATCAGGCTGAGACAGGAGGATCATCACGAGTTCAAGACCAGCCTGGGCTACAAAGTGAATTCAAGCCCAGCCTGAACTGTAAAGTGAGATTCTGTCCCAAAAAAGACAAAAAAATCTCCACAAAAACCAAAAAACAAAACAACCAAAATTTTTACTATTTCTCAGAAAGCAAAAAGCCTAAAATAGAATACTTGTATAATAGTTCATATTTATATAATTCTGTAAAGACCCTTAAATATTTTAGTGTATTTGACCTACACATCTACTGTGTGAAATATATAAAAATATATTTAGTGTATTTGGCCCACACACCTACTGTGTGATGTTACTTACTCTAGCCCCACTTTTTAGGTGGGAAATGTGAAAATCAAGAAAATTAAATAATGTGTGCAAGAAAACTTGAATAAAAGAAAATTTGGAGACTAACCAAATCTGCAGGCACCTAAATAATTTCATTAAAAATGCAGAAATAGATTGATGCACTGGATCAGAGGGAACAGGATCTAAAGATGGACAGATACATACAGGCTATGTGATATCTCCTGGGAGGATACTTAATGCAAGAAGGTGGGAGGATGCTAAGTGATGTGGGCACCATCTTCAAGGTAAATGCCAGGGATGCAGGTGAAGGTGGAGCTGCATGTGACGTGGGGAGCGGTTAATTTGGGTGTGTCTGACCAACTTCCACAGAATTCACCCCCAGCTCTCACCCTCTGACTGTTGGAAAAAATTTTTCTCTTTCAGATTCTGGCAAGAAGGTGAGCCCAATGATGAGAACGAGCGTTGTGTTGAGTTAAATTATTTTCTTTATGGAAAATGGGGCTGGAATGATATCTCTTGTCATCTTGGAAGAAGGATAATCTGTGAGATGATGGAGATCTGCTTAGGAATTGTGCATTCTCTGTAGTCATGTGGTCTGAATCAAATCCATCATTATAAAGACAGCTAATAAGGTCTCTACGTGTAAGAGATATGTGTAGGATTTTAGAGATGTGATCAACATTCCATTTGTGAAAAATTCCATGTACTTGTGCTTTTAGTTGTTCATCATGTCATGCTAAAGTGGGCACTGACTGAGCACTTTTCATGTGGCAGAAACTGCTGCAGACCCCTTTTGCACACATTTAAAAGTCACAAGAACCTCTCTCCTAATTTGTTTCTGAAATTGTTTACTCATGTTGCAATTGTCATGTTTACAATTATATGATATTTCCTCATGTTTTATCCATTTTTTTCTTTTTGCTTTATTGTTTTATAATTGACAATAAAATTATAAGTACATAAACTAAGAGCAACTGATTTAATATACATATATACTGTGAAATGTTTGCCATAGTCAAGTTAATTCACACATCCATTACCTAGCATAGTTATAATTTTTTTTGGTGTAAGAACACTTAAGATCTCTCAAGCAAATTTCAGATATACAATATTGTTAAATATAGTCACCATTCTGTATAGTGACTTCAGACATTATTTTTCTCTCTCTCTTATTTTTTTTTGCTACCGGGGATCAACTCATGACTCTGCTCTTGCCAGGCAGGCACTTATGCCTGAGCTAAATCCCCAGCCATCTCTTAACTGAATGTTTATTACCTTTTAACTACTGTGTCCCCATTTCCCCCAACCTGGAATTTCTCTCAAACCTACTGTTTCTATGAGATTGACTATTTTTTTTATTGCATTTATAGTATTTTTTCATTCTTTTGCTTGGTTTATTTTTCTTAGATTAAGGGTGTCCAGATTCATCTGTGTTAGACAGATACTCTTGATTATGTTGCAATCATATATATACATATATACACACACACACACACATATATATATATATATATACACACACTATCTCACAAAATATCTATATATCTCACAAAAATTTCTCCTCTTGTATTTTATGGTAGGAGTTATAATATCTTCTATTATACTTAATAGAATCCTTCCTATTTTTCTTTGTTAGTCAAAGTAAAGTTTTAAATTGTCTTTGCAGACATCAACTAATACATTTATCTTTTTTTGTTTATTTAGCTATTTATTTATACTCTGATCTTTATTTCCTTCCATTTTTTAGCCTAGTTTGTGATTTTTCTAATTTGTTCTCATGTAAATTTAGAGTATTTGAGAATTTTTTAAAAAGTAGGTCTTTCTATCTCAAAATGTTATTTTTGGGATGTTTTCTCTGTTTTTTATTTTTTATTTTTTTATTTCTATTTTTATTTTTTTGTACCAGGGATTGGACTCATGACCTTGAGTTTGCCAAGCAGGCACTTACGCTGCTGAGCTAAATCCCCAGCCCTTGTCTTGCTGTATTTCTATTTTGGTTTGTCTCAAGGTATTTTCATAGTTCTCTTCTGATTTCTTCTGCTTATTATTCTGGAAAGTTTCCATTAGTTCTACTTATGAGTGTTTCATTTTCTCCTGTTGATTTCTAGTTTTGCACCATCATTATCAGAAAAGATAGCTGAGATGACATTAGTCTTCTTACATGTGTTTAACTATTATTTTTTGGCCTAACATATGATCTGTTCTGAAGAATGTTCCATGTGTGCATGAGAATGATTTGTGTTCTGTTGCTGTTGAATGGAATTTACTGTAGATGTTTATTAGGTCAGCTTGGCCTACAGTATTTTTAATTGTGTATTCTCCTTTTTCACTTTCTTTCTTTTTTTGACTTTTTAAAAAAATTTATTTTAAAGAGAATAAAACAAAAGAGAACAGAACAAAGCAAATTAGAACAGAACAATGAAAGCAAACACAGCACTTCACAACAAGACAACTGGGTATCAACAGTAGCTACCATAATGTCTCTTTTCTTTGAAATAGTTGAGCATACCTTCACCACAATAATATCAAACATAACAAAATAGTATAAAACCATAATAAAAGTATCACAGAACATTCAAAACCAAATAACAGAAAACAATGGCTACTATAATATCTCATTTTCCTTAAAAAATTTGTTTATATTACACATATTAAAATCCAATAAGACACAACATAATAAAACCAATGGAAACAGAAGAACAAAACCATAGTAGGACTTCAAAACAAGATGATATTAAATCAGCATTGGCTGCCATAATGTCTTATTTTCTTCAAAGTAGCTGTTCATACTATCACACATAATAAAATCAAACAAAACAGAATAAAACCATTCCAACCAATGAATGAAAACATTGTAAGATTTCAAAGCATTATAATGGGGAACCATGATTACCACAACATCTTATGTACTCTTACCTTTTCTTACACTAGGGAGACTATACGGTTTTATACATGTGAGTTTGATTTATCTCACTTATGAGTATGGTCTCAAGTTGCATCCTTTTATTTATAAATATCTCAATGTGATCATTCTTCATAGCTGAGTAGTACTCCATTGCATAAAAGTACCAAAACTTTTTATCCATTCCTCAGTTGATGGGCACTTAGGTTGTTTCCAAGATGTGGCTATTATAAATTGTGCCGCTATAAACATGGGTGCACATATATCACTGTGGTATGATGTTTTTAATTCTTCTGGGAATATGCCTAGGAGTGGAATAGCTGGGTCAAATGGGACTTCAAATCCCAGGTTTTTGAGGAATCTCCAGATTGACCTCCACAGTGGTTGCACCAGTCTACACTCCCACCAACAGTGCAGAAGAGTTCCTTTTTCTCCACAGCCTCTCCAGCACTTGTTGTTGGTAGTTCTGTTGATCCTGGCCATTCTTTCTGGAGTGGGATGGACTCTCAGTGTGGTTTTAATTTGCATTTCTCTAATGAACAATAATGATGAACATTTTTTCATGTATTTATTTGCCATTTGTATTTCTTCATCTGAGAACTGTGTGTTCATCTCGGATGCCAATTTTTGGATTGGGTCTTTGAATTTCGGGGGTCTGATTTTTTAAAAATTCTTTATAAGTTCTACACAGAAATCCTTTGTCTGAGGGACAGTTCACTAAGATTTTTTCCCAGTTTGTGGGTTTTCTTTTCACTCTGCTGGAGATTTCTTTGGACATGCAGAAACTCTTTAATAAGACATGATCCCAGTTATTGATTCTGGGAAGTATTTCCCGTGCAGTTTGGTTCTTGTTCATGAATTCTCTACCTACTCCTATGTCTTCAAGATTTTTACCTACTTTGTCTTCCAACAGATTTAGTGTTTCTGTTTTAACATTTAGATCTTTGATCCATTTAGATGTTAGTTTAGTACATGGTGATAGGCATGGGTCTAGTTTCAGTTTTTCACATATGGATAGCCAGTTTTTCCAGCACCATTTACTAAACAGACTATTGTTCTTCCAGTGAACATGTTTGGCCCCTTTATCAAAGATAAGGTAGTTGAGTGTGTTCATAGTTATATATTCTAGTCTATTCCATTGATCTTCAGGTCTGTTTTTATTCCAATACCATGCTGATTTTATTATGGTAGCTTTGTAGTATAACTTCAAGTCAGGGATTGTGATGCCTCCTGCCTTGCCTTTGCTGCTTAGAATTGCCTTTGCTATTCTAGGTCTCTTCTGGTTCCAGATGAATTTTAGGAGTGATTTCTCTAGATCTATGAGGTATGTTTAGTGGTATTTTCATTGGGATTGCATTGAATCTGTATAACAATTTTGGGAGAATGGCCATTTTCACAATATTTATTCTTCCTATCCATGAACAAGGGATGTGTTTCCATTTACTGAGGTCCTCTTCAATTTCTTTTTTCAGGGTATTATAATTTTCCCTGTACAACTCTTTTACTTCTTTGGTAGATTAATTCCTAAGGATTTCATTTTTTTGGATGCTAGTGTCAAAGTTGTGGCTTCTCTTATTTCTCTCTCAGTGACTTTTTTATTAGTATATAAGAATACTACTGATCTTTGAGTATTGACTTTGTATCAAAATACATTGCTGAATTTATTTATTATATCTAGAAGTCTTTCAATGGAGTTTTGGGGGTCTTCTATGTAGAGTATCATGTCATCTGCAAATAATAATTTAACTTCCTCTTTTCCTATCTTTACTCCTTTTATTCTCTCTCTCTTATCTAATTGCTCTGGCTAGTATTTCCAGTACTATGTTGAATAGAAGTGTTGATAAGGGACATCCTTGTCTTGTGCCTGATTTTAAGGTAAAGACTTTCAGTTTTTGGCCATTTAATATGACGCTAGTTTTTGGCTTGTCATAGATGGCCTTTATCATATTGAGGTAAAGACCATCTATTCCAATTCTGTGTAAGGTTCTTATCATGAATGGGTGTTGGATCTTATCAAAAGCTTTTTCTGCATCCATAGAAATGATCATGTGATTCTTAATTTTGGCTCTATTGATTCTACTGTGATTCTGATAGGTTTTCCTATATAGATGATCTGTCTTTTTTCTCTTAACAGTTTTTAATATTTTGTTCTTATGTTGGATTTCTGGGATGTTTATTATTATATATCTGGTTATAGTTTTGTGTTGGCTATGGCTATTTGAAGTTCTATATGCTTCGCTGATCTGTATGTCAATTTTCATTGTCATGTTTGGGAAATTTTCAGCTGTTACTTCTGTAAATAGCCTCTTGATATCATTTGTGTTGTCCCCTTCTTTTTCATTCATCCCTATCAATCTTTGCATCATCTTGCAGCTGTTGAATTGTTATTTCTTGATTCCTTGTTATTTTTAAAAGATCTTTCCTTTCTTGTTACTAGCTGCAATCTTGTCTTCGAGGTCTGAAATTCTATCTTCATTTTCAATGAGGCAGTTTTGCCAACTTTCAATTGAATTTTTGATTTCCTGCATATCTCTTTGAATCTGCTTTATGCATTCTATTTGTTTCTTATATTGTTCATTTAGGGTTTGCATCTTTTTGCATTGTTCCTCTAATTTTTAAACTGTATCTTCTTTAGATGTGTTCAGCATTTCTTTCATTATGTTTATCATTTCATCTTTTACCTGGGAGATTATTTCTGATTTGAGTTCTTTTATGGCTTCCCAGAGTTGTTTTTTTTAATTCCGTTGATATCATTTCAGGTGTATGGCTTATATTTTCTTTGTTCTTGGCTCCTAGGCTTGCTTGTGATGGGCTGGATGTTTGAGATTGCATTTTGGTCTTTTGTTTTTGTCCTTTTTTTTTGTATTTCCGGGTTTTGAGTGATGTTGTAAAGCTTTCCCCGGGAGTGCTGGAAATCACTTCGGGCACCTTTGACTCTTGGGACTAAATGGAGGTCACTGGGCATGGCCCAGTCAGACTTGTGGGACCTTCCATGTCTCCTCTGGTGGTCTAGGATGCTGGGTGGGGTCTTAACCACTAGGAGCAATGGTCCAAAGCTCTCCTGTGGGCAAACACACTGGAAATCACCTTGTGTGCCCTCAGCTCCCAGGGCTCAATCTTTTTTGAATTTTTGAGACAGGGTCTCTCTATGCAGTTCAGGCTGGCCTGGGATTCACTTTTGTAGCCCAGGCTGGTCTCATACTTGCAATGATTCTCCTGCCTTGGCCTCCGAGTGCTGGGATTACAGGAGTGCACCACCATGCCTGGTTTCCTTGTTCATTTTCTGCTTACATGAACTATCTATATTTGGGAATGATATATTAAAATCTGCTAGTTTTGCTGTTTCTTTCTTCTTTCATTTTTGTTAATAATATGTTTGTACATTTATGTGATCTGGTCTTTGGGTGCATAATTATTTGCAATTATCTTGTTAAATGACCCCTTTATCATTATATAATGAATTTTGTTTCTTTTTACAGTTTTTGGCATAAGGATTTTTCCCTTGCAATAAGTATGGTTACCCATATTCTCTTTATTTGCCATTTGCATAGCATATCTTTTTCCATCAGTTCGTTTTAGTCAATGTTTGTCTTTAAAGCTAATATGGGTCTTTTATTGAAAGATTATTTGGATTTTTATTTATTTATTTTTGGTATTGGGGATCAAACTTATGGCCTCACATTTACCAGACAGGTGCTTATGTTGCTGAGCTAAATCCCTAGCCCTAGATTTTTATTCTGTGTTTTGATTCAGTCCTTTTACATTAAATGAAGTCATGTGTATGTAATGAGTTCTACTGACATTTGTTTATTGTTTTCTAATCATTTGTAGTACTTTTTCCTACCCTTTCTGTCTTTTATTGCAGTTTGATGATAATTGTGGTTGTTTGCTTTGATTTCATTTGTGTAGTATTCATTTTTCCAATGAACTAGTGTGAGTTTGCTACATATAGTACATGCTTTTATATCCTATTTTATGTTAAGTGACTTTGCTTTAATTGCATATAGAAATAATTTACATTTACTTTTGTTTCCTTTTATGTTTTAGATTGTTGCTATTACTAGATGTATCATTTTTAGGTTTTGCATAGTCAATAAATATATTTACTGCTACTTTTTGTTTGTTTTTAATGTTTTTAATATTTGTTTTAAAATTTTATCCTAAAGTTGGAAATGCTTTATGCTCCATCATTGCAATGTTAGAGAATTCTGAACTTAAGTATATGTTTAGGTTTACCCATGGCTTATTTATATTGAGGTTTTTTTTATATTGAGGTTTTTACATTTTATTTTATTTTACTTATTTTGAGACACAGACTAAGTAAATCAGACTGGACTTGAATTCACTGTATAACTCAGGTTTTCCTTGAATTCATGATGATCTCCTGCCACAGCCTTCTGAGTTCTGGATTATAAGCGTGTGCCCCATGCCTGACTACATTTTAATTAAAATCTTTAAAATACTTATTTAAAAAAAATAAGGTAGGATAACTGTGATTAAATTCCTCAGCATTTCTTTGTTTTGGAATTTTTATCTCTATGTTTCTATAGGAAAACTATGCCAGGCATATTATTGGTGATTGGCAGATTTTCCCCTTTCAATATTTGAATGTATTTTTTTATCATAATTTTTTTATTTAAAGAGAAAAAGCATGTAAAGTGTAGAGATAATACAGAATTTCAAAAAAAAGATAAACAGTAAGAAATCACTAGTTGATAAATTACATATTGTCCTCTTAGAAATAGTTGTTTAAGCTACAAAATTAAAGCATACAAAGTAGATATTGAAACAGTGAGACTGTAAACAGCTATGCATGCATGAGTCTCTACATGTATTTCTATCTTTTCTGTATTAGAGGGAAAAACAAAACTTAGCAAGACAAAACAGAACATATTCCTATAAAGACATGAAACAAAAAAGTCATATAAAACCACAGTACAAGGTGATTTACAATGATTACTGTCTTGTTTTTTATTACCTTCAATAGAATTGTCTATATCATCAGGCATAATTGAATATAGCAGTATAATTGAATATAGCAGTACATAACAATATTAGTAAAAATAAAACATTGTAGATAGTATAAAACTTCAAAGGCAGGTAATAATCAAACCAGAGTGGATATTCTAGTGAATCTTGTCATCTTAAGTGCAGCTGCCTATACTTTCAGACTTGATACTATCAATCATAACAGCTTTGAATAAAATCTATCAATACAAAAACAGCAATCTAACAAACCAGATTCAATTACAATCAGTCATGGTAAAACAGTGTAGGTTACACAGAGCTTTAGATTAAGTTAATAGGAAATTAAGGATGATTACCATACTATATCCTGTTATTTTCAGGATAACGGTCTATGCCCTCAAATCTAGTACAGGTAGAATGACTGGAACAGAATATAATACATCAAAGCAGAGTGGTGTGAGTAATGTGGGTTTTAAATCCTGGTGCATTATTAACAATATAGCTTATCAAGGCCATCTATGTTAGAGATTCTAGCCATCCTTCTCTGCATTTCTGCTATACTATTTTTCTGCCTTTGTTTATCTACTTTTCTCCTTCATTCTACTGCATGCCACACTCACTGAGGCCTTTCTGCCACTATTCCTAAAATCTTGGTATTTTTTTTCTCTCTCTAGAATGTCCTCCAGTATTCTCTGTAGGGTTGGATTGGTGGTCACAAACTCCCTCAGTTCCTCTTTGTCATGGAAACATCATGTTTCTCCATTAATTTCTAGTGACAGTTTTGCAGGGTACATCAATCTGGGCTGGAGGTTATTTTCTTTTAGGACTTGGAAGATTGCACTCCAAGCTCTTCTTGATGTGATGGTCTGTGTCAAGAAGTCAGCCATGATCCTGATGGGTTTACCTTTATAGGTAATCTGTTTCTTTTCTCTGATGGCTTTTAATATTCTGTTTTTATATTGAATTTCTGGTATCTTGATTATTATATGTCTGGGTGTATCTCTATTTTGGCTGTAGGTGGCTGGAGTTCTGTATGCCTCACATAACCAAATGTCATTTTCTTTACCCATGCTTGGGAAGTTTTCCTTAATTATTTTCATGAATACTGTTTGTATTTCTGCTTCTTTGTTCACATTTCTTATTCTTGAATTATAGATTCTCTTGTCATCTTCTAGACTGTATTGTTACTGCCTGTTTCCTTGTTATTTTTAAGAGATCTTTCCTTTCATGCTCACACATTGTAAACTTGTCTTCAAGTTTTGATAGTCTATCCTTAGTTTCTTTTAAGGAGTTTTGCCAGCTTTCAATGGAGTTTTTAATTTCCTGGTAGTCTCTTTGAATCTGCTTCATGTATTCTATATTTTCTTTATATTTTTTATTGAATGTTTCTCTCCTTTTTTTTGTGTTCCTCCCTTCTTCCATCTTGTCTTCCTGAGATGCTTAGCATTTCTTTTATTACTCTACTCATATCTTGCTTTACCTGATTAATATTTCTGTTTTGAGCTCATCTACAAGGTCCCGAATGTATCTCTTAATGTCTGTTGAAGCCATGTCTGATGTTGCATGCTTGTCGCTCTCAATCTCCCTTGTTTTTCCCTCTCCTGGATCAGTGCTTTCATGGGTCTGGGCTGGGGGCCTCCTCCTGCCTCTCTCTCCTGTCGTGGTCCTGGCCTCCTCCATACAGGTATACAAAGCAGGTCCTAGCCCCCTTCCCTGTCAGCCACAGTTCCTCTGAAACACACTGGCGAGGGACCTCTGCCCTCTCCTGCCTGCTCTTGTCACTGAGGTGTAAGCAGGGGCTGCGTATGCTGGCCCCTACCCACTGGGACAGCAAAACTTCAGGGGCTGTCACCAGGTTAGTGTGTGCTAGGTGCAGGGAATCAATTTGGGATTCTTTATTGGGTCCCAGCCAGGGGCATGACCCAGTCCAAGAAAATCCCATGAATCTGCTCTGGGGAGGGAGGAACCAACTGAAGTCACTGTTGCTCCCAGTTCAGGCTCCTCTTGCCCAATTCCAATATGTCGCCCATTTGGTTGCACCCTTCCCATTGTGGGGGTCTCATTCCCAGCACTGACTGTGGATTAATGAAGGTCCCTTCGCTGGCTCCACTCTCCTTTGGGCTCACAAACCCCTGACTTCAGTGTGGCTGTGGCTTCTGTAAGTGGTGGCAACAATGAGTTTGGGTGGCTCTACCAGCTGGTGCAAAATTGTGAATTCAGGCTGGCACAAACTTGGTGTGTTGCAGTGAAAATGCCATGTCAGGTAATTTTAGCTGTTCCAATTGTAGCCCCAAGACTGCGTGTTTGATGTGCTTTTTTATGTTTTAATTTCTTCCTTTGTCAAGAGGATCCATCTCCCTCTGTCTAGATCTTTCCAGGATGTTTTATTCTGTCATATGAGTTGTTCTCCTGGGAGGCTTTGTATTTTGTTGCTCACTGATCGGCCATCTTTAACTCCTCCTATTTGAATGTATTAACCTTTTCTCTCTTGACTTTCAAAATTTCTGGTGTGAAATTTACTAATAATCTTTGCCTCAGTCTTCTTTGGTATTAGTAGTCTTTTCCTTGCTAATTTCAAATTCTCTCCATCTTTGACTTCTGATAATTTAATTTTGTTTGATTCAACCAATTTGATTGAACCAACCTCATTAATTTGGACTTTCTTACCACCCCCATTTTAGATGATTTCATTCATTATTTGTTTTTTAAAAATTTTTATTTTTGTTTCCAGCACATAATTATTGAAGTCCTTGTGGGCAGTTGGTATATGTACAAAATGCAGGTGAATTTTTTTTTCATCCATTTCCCTTCCCTCTTTCTTAGTCTCCTTCCCATTTGCAAAAGGTTTACATCCCTATTTTGTTATTTCATTAGACCTTTTATCCCTTTCTCTATTCATCTTCCTGGATTTCCATTATACATATATCATTTCTCATAATAGTGTATCGTTAATTCCTTCAGGGTTATTCATTTTTCCTCCTCTGACTGGTTGATTTCAATAGTCTTCCTTCTAGTTTACTTATTCTTTCCTAGGATTAATCACATCTGGTGTCAACTACCCATTGATTTTCCCAGTGCAGGCATTTTATTTTGGATTTTTTTCTCCTTATGAAGTGATCAGAAGGAAAGTAACACCATCTACTACTCTGACTTCTTTTCTTTTTTCTTTTTTTGTACTGGGAATCGAACTCAGGATCTCACACTTGCCACGCAGGTGCTTATACCACTGAGATAAATCCCTGGCCTCTGACTTCTTTTATCCATATTGATTTTAAGTGAAAGAATATTATCTACCATTGGTAATATTACATATATAAATATATGTTAGCATTTACCTCAGCCTAGTAAAGTATTTTTTGGCATCTTCTCATTCTCTGTTCAGTCAAGCATTAAAATTTAACATTAATACCCTTAACAATGTGAAATTGAGATTGAGATGTAGAGCAATAGATATATAGAATTGGAAAATTAGAATCCGAGGTTGCTACCATTAAGTAGACATAGATTTATATTTCTCAGTCTTGTAATTTCTTTCACTGTTTCTGCTTTATCATTTCTGTATATAGGTTGCCAGTCAAAAGGGCCTGAATTATTTGTATTTTCCTCTTTAACAAATGTCTTAAGATCATTTTCCATGCAACATAAAAACATTTATCACAAACTCTGTAAGCCACTGCTATAGTGTGATCATTATAATTCATAATGATAAAACTGGTTCTAGATGTGGGCATAACAATATAAGCTCCAGAGATGACATGGCTGAGCCTTTGCATTTGCCACTCATTTCCTGACCATACCCAAATTAAAATGGTTTTTACATAGGGTTTGATCTATATACTGTATGCAGCATTTACCAGTTTCCTTCCCAGAAAGCAATATACAGATTAAATATGGCTGACTTTTACTTTATGTGTAGTGAACTTTCTCCATTATTAGTTCTCCAATGTGAGGACTGAAAGGGAGAAAGTACAAAAGACCACTTCACTAAATACCCATAATTAGAGAGTGTGTCAGAGATGCAGTGTAATGGATCCTGATATTGTTAGTTTGGAGCTCTTCTCTTTCTCTAGCTTGCATTTTATGATATTTCAGTACCTCCTGCTGAAGATCCTCAGTGTGCCAAAAATGTATTCTCTCTCACACAACCTCCAGAAACCATTGATCTTTATATTTCAATGGTTTTGCCTTTCCAGCTTGCCATAAATTGGAATCATATAGTGCAGAGATTTTTCAGATTGGCTATTTCCACTTACTAACATGCCTCAGGTCATATGTTCCTGGGTGTAGAGGTTTGTGTACTATGCCTGCCTCTTTAGGTAATTTTGGAACTGGTTTGTTTTTCTTGTTGTTTACTTGTGACATTTTTATATTTTGCAAAAAAAATCTATATATACATAATTTACAAGTATTTCCTTATAGTCTATGCCTTGTATTTTCATTATGTTTATAGCATTTTTATGAAACAGGGCTTCCAATTTTAATCGATTCCATTTTATCAGCTTTTCCCTTTCATCAAACTTCTGGTATTGTGTTTAAAAACTTACTGCCAAACATAACTAACTAGATTGTCTTCTGTGTTATACCTGAGAAGTTTTATATTTTTGTTTTTATTTTTTAGTTCTATATTTCATATATGCTTTGAAGGTATGAGATTTGTGTCTCAGTTTTTTTATAAGTAGGCTTCCAGATGTTTTAGTGTTGTTGGTTGAAAAAAATCTATGATTTTTCCCATTGCACCATCTTTGCTCCTTTGTTGTAATACAGTTTATCTGAAAGTAGGTAGAAATCTTGAAGACATAGGGGTAGGCAGAGAATTCATGAACAAAAATCAAACTGCATGGAGAAATGCTTCCCAGAATCAATAACTGGGATCTCATCTTAGTAAAAAGTTCTTGTACATCAAAAGAAATCTCTAACAGAGTGAAAAGAAAACCCATGAATTGGGAAAAAATCTTAGTCAACTGTCGCTTAGACAAAGGATTTTTATCTAGAACACATAAAGAATTAAAAAAAATCAAGCCCCCAAAATTCAAAGATCCAATCTAAAAATGGGTATCTGAGATGAATATACACTTCTCAGCTGAAGAAATACAAATGGCAAATGAATACATGAAAAAATGTTCAACACCATTGGCCATTAGAAAAATGCAAATTAAAACAACACTGAGATTCCATCTCATTCCAGAAAGGATAACCAAAATCAAGAAAACCACCAATAACAAATGCTGGAGAGGCTGTGGGAAAAAACGAACTCTTTTTCCACTGTTGGTGGGAGTGTAGACTGGAGCAACCACTGTGGAAATCAGTGTGGAGGCTCCTTAGAAAGCTGAGATTGGAAGTACCATTTGACCCAGCTGTCCTGCTTCTGGGCATATTTTCAGAAGAACTGAAAATATCATATCACAGTGATATATGTGCACCCATGTTTATAGCAGCACGATTTGTAATAGCCAAATCTTGGAGACAACCCAAATGCCATTAACTGAGGAATAGATAAAAACAGATGTGGTATTTTATACAATGGAATACTCCTTAGCTGTAAAGAAGGACCACACTGAGGCTTTTATAGGTAAATGGATGTGACTTGAGACAGAGATCCTCCTCATCTTCTCCTTGCAGGTACCTGGCTAGCTCTAGCCTTGGTCTGCAAACTGGCAGTGGCAGTGGAGGTAGTGCTCCTCTTCCTTGTGGAGGGGCCTAGCCATCTTCTGACTTTTCCTCAAACCTGCTGCATTAAGAATTCTTACTGATCTTGCAGGTCATTACCTAATCTGCTAAATCAAACATTGAATTATCAGAATTCATTTGACCCAATATACCATTGGCATAAAACAGTTGATAACTCTTTTTCTTAGCATATGCTCCTTAGATTACAGAATTCACTTGCTTAATTAAGGACTGTATATACAGGATGTGACACACATTGTCAGACTTCTCTAGTGACTCTTCCACATCTCCACACATCTGCATCACAGATCAGCACTAAGACATCATCCCTTATCCCACAAACATACATTCAGGTAATAATTCCCCCAATTAATATGTCCATTTCAGAATTTCACACAGTCCTATCTCTTTAACAAGCATGGAAGTTGAATGTTTTATAGCTCAAACTGTGCAACTATGATCTCAGGACACAGATGCTCAGTGAACACTTCTCACAACAAATCTCTGTGTCCCAATGTGGGGTGAGGCAGGCTCACTAGGTTGGGATCAGCTGTGGTGGGGGTGCATCCTCACTGGGCTTGGCACAAAGTCCCAGGCTCCACTCTGCTCCCCAGATGTCCAGAACCCCACCACATCTCTGTTTCCTTCTGCTGCAGACAAAACCCCAGACCTCAGCCCTGAAGCAGGAATCAAGTGTGGGAGCCAGGGTTTGCCCCACCTTCTTACATCACAGCTCCCATGTCCTCACTCAGACATAGGCGGCTCTTTCTTGACCAAAGCCCACTCACTTTCTCATCTGGCCCTGGCATTCACCTCCTTCACCAAAGCAGGACAGGATGTGGCTGGCCATGTTGTCAGGAAACCATGAGGTTGTCACATCTGTAACCAGCATGGAAAAAGGGAACTTTGATGATTAGAACTTTTTCCTAGAGGGGAAAGTGGCCTCTCTAAACTGCCTCCAGCCAAGGGCCTAAATGCTACCCCTTTCTCTCTTCTGCCCAGATGAATGGACAGAATATGCAAATGCTGGGCCAAAAAGTTGACTCAATTTCATTGCTTGCTGGGAGCAAAACCTAGCAATGTATACTGCTTCTCGTCACCCTTGTCCCCTCTGTTCTTTACTATAAAAGACTCTTATACACTTTGGCACTGTGACTTCCGGCAAAAGATCCCTCCATTACCTTGAATCTGTCTTTGAATAAGACCTTTTTTCTTCTCAACAATTAATGTTCTGCTTTGGTTTGGTGAGTAGGAGCAAATGAACCTGAGTCTGTGGACCCAAGTGACAAGTAACACAAGGACTGTCTCTCCCCCTGACTTCTTCTGTCACTGAATGACTCTGAGGAGCCCAGGAAGGAAGGGATTTTTCTGCCCTTTTCTCTCTCAAAGACCCAGAAGTGCACCTGCATTCAACATGTGTTTCATCTGTGTGTGCAATGAGTGAACAGCCAGCTTCTTCCTAGATATCTCAGTGGATACTATGCCCTTCAGAGTTCCCCCAAGGCTTCCTGCTTTGGCTACATCTAGGACAGGGATCCCCCAGATGCCATGCAGAACCTCCTTTACAGATGGGGAAACTTCTTTGTCTGAAGCCTCAGGTAAGTGAGACCCAATGAGATCAGCATCTCTCTGGGGTGTGTGAAGGTCACACATGAGAGGCCCAGGGCGGGTGCTTCCAGGGCTCAGATTCCGTGGATCTGGCAACACCCATGAGTCTTCTTGGAGCATTTCAGTTTCTACAGAGCAGACTACGCATGGTATTCTAAAGACCCAGCCAGAAGGTAAGGATCCCTTTCACTCTGGCCTATGAAATGGGACCTGTGCCTTTTCAACAGCAGCTCCAGCACCTGCCGTGAGGTGCCAGCTGATTGATAGCTTTGAAAAAACCTGTGGAGGAACCAAGTGTCCCCACAAAACATAGAATGTAGTAGGTCATTCACCATACTCCTGTGTATATCCTTTAGGAGGATTTCCAAACAGTTGTGCACTTGTGTAGTCTCATACTAGAGTGGGATCAAGGATGGAGATTCAGGCATTGAAACAGCAACTCTATTAGTCACTCTTTTAATTTTTTGGTCACTTTTTTAAGCCACTGGGGCAAAACATCTAGAGCCTACAACTTAATGCAGGAGAGGTTTACTCTAGTTTATAGTTTTAGAGTGTTCAGTTCATTGCTGATGGGTTCCAAGGCGGAATGGCATGGTGGAAGACCATGGTGGAGGAAAGCCACTCAAGCCATAGCAACCATGTGGAATGAGAAGGGAGGAGCAGGGACAAGAATACAACCTTGTAGGTGACCCCAGTGACCCAAACCCACCTCCTCTACCAGGCCTCCATTCCTGACAGCACCTTTAGGTATGAATTCATCAGTAATCACCTGAAGGACCTAATCTCATGCCAGGCCCCACTCTGAACATATAAGACTATGTGAGGACATTATAGATGTAAACCATAACCTTAGCAAACTGCCAAACTGCTGCACCATATGATGAAGGCCAAACAGCATGGAGAGATTTTTTCAACACTCACACATGGGCATGGGCACACAATGACACATAAACACTCATATCCACCCATAGTCATTTCCCTGGGGTGTGGGAGGTGTTGAGCTCACACAAGAAAGGGTCAGAAAGGTGAGTTGACCTTTGCTGACGTGTCCTTGAATGCTCTGTGTTGGGTTTTGATTCTGTGAAAATGGCCACAGGTGTCTAGGAGGATGACAGACCCATTCTCTTCAAATGTGGCCAATGCCTCAACTGTGTGATTCCTGAGGCCTGAGCCTCTAGAAGTCAGGAGATAAAATGAAAACATAGTGTTATATCCAGAATCACCAGGCAAGTTGCCTGTTGGATATGGGCGCCTGACAACAAGGTTTTGAGCTCTGTTTCATTGGCAAGTGAAATCATATCTGGGGGTCACCTTAACTGATCTCTTCCACACAGCTCTTTTTCAAATGTCCCATGGACTGTTCACTGTTCTTTTCCCACACAACCGCACAACCAGGCACAATGACATCAAAACACCCCACCGCACCAACCCTGGGCAAGTCTGCATCAAGCAATGGCTCTGGAAGACAGAAGTAGGATCAGAGCAAGCCAATTCTACTTAGGGTTAGTTATAAGGGTCAAGAATTTAGGTTAGGAATTACTGTGAAAATTAGGGCTTAGATATCAGGTCCTTACCTAGACCCCCAATCTCCCAAATGACTGTACAGTGAAGATTTAAATAAAATGAGACAAGTGATATAATTTTAGGTCTCCAGGAGGGTCAAAACCCTTTAGCTGAGCCTAAGATGCTGAGGGTGAAGAGCAAGACTTCTCTGGATGGCCCATATTTATTAGGTCCAAAACAAAGGGCAGGGAAACTGAGGACAGAGTGGGAAATGAGCAGGAGCTTGGGAGTCACTTCAAAGACTTCTCCAAGTAGTAAATTATGCCAATTTAGGACAACTGTCTTATCTCCAGGATGACATTTATGTTAGGAGTGTGACTGCAAGAGTGAGATTCCTTCAGCTGCAGTCTCTATTTACTTAATTAGTGTTGGAGCCAAGGTGTCCTCAGCTGTGGCTTTATCTTGCCTTTTGAGGTATCTCTGGCCTCACAGGCCACTAGAGGCCTCAGCCAGGACCAGTGATTCATAGAGGTTCACTTACTATGAATCAGCTCCTGTTGCTAGGCAAGGGGTCTAAGCCTAGGACAGACTCACAGATAAACATAGAAAACCAATTAGTTAATTTTAAATCCTGCTCAGAGCCCTTCATTGTGGTCTCCAACACTTAGAGAGTACTTTAGGGTCCAAGTTAGAGTTTAGGGTAAGGTTAAGTTTAGGGTTTAGAGTTTAGGAATAGGGTTTTGGGTTATAGCTATGTGTTAGACTAAGGGTGAAGATTTTTGGTAGGGATTGAATCTTGGTTTAGGGTTAATGTTAGGGTTATTATTTGGGTTGAGTTTACACTCACTGTTAGTTGCCAGTTTTATTTTTCTGTCCTAAAGTTTCTGCAGAGCGTAATCCCAAAAATTAACTTTTCATATCCCTTCAACCTCCTTCATTTTAGACAGTACATTCCCAAAATATTGAATCATCATGGTTACAAGTTATGTTCATATTTTTTACTCTAAAAATATTGTTTGCTGCAAATATTTGATTCTATCTATTACTGCTAAGGGTTATACATAAATAAATAAAAAGAAAGATAATCTAGGATAAGAAAAATGAAGCAATTCAGTCACTGGAATATGGTTTTATAAATCTGTTCTTTATAAAATTTTCAGTTGTGTTTCAAAATAAGAGTCTGTATACTCTGAATTTTTAATTTCTGTAAAATGAACAGCTTTGTAGTGAGCAACTCCAGGACATAGTCACTTCCCCAGTATCAAGATATGGAATCAACTAAGGTGTCCATGAAAGATGAGTGGATTGATAAAATGTAGCACATATACAAAATGAAATGTTATTCAGCTTTATAACAGAGTGGAATTCTGTCATTTACAGCAACATGACAGACTGGAGGACACTATGATAAGTGGAATAAACTGGGCAAAGAAAGATAAACACTGCATCTTCTCACATACATGTGGTAGCTGAAAGTTGATCTCATGAATGTAGAGAACATACTGTAGTTACCAGAGACTGGGCAGTTTACAGGAGAAGGAAAGATGGAGAAGGTGATTAATGGGGTCAAGCATCCTATAGCACATAAAATAACATTGTTGACAACAAGTCATTATTTCCTAAGAGTTAACAGAGTGGATTTTTTTGAGTAGGAATATTTATTGGGGAAAGGAATGGGAAGATGGAATAACTACTGAGAGACAGAAAGGGTCCTGAATGGGTTGCCCTAACAGAGTGGATTTATTCACAATGCAGCGAATAAATGTTTGAAGAGATGAGTATGGCAATTACCATGATGTTATCACTGGACATCGCACACATATATTGAACTATGACACTGTAATATCTTTAAAACATACAACTATTATGTGCCAATTAAAAAAGTTTTAATCATTAAGTAAAACTTGACTGGATCCCAGTTAAATAGAACATATACAATAAACATTTTGAGAACAATTGAGACAGTTTGTGTATAGACAAAGTAGAACTTAAAATTAGAAAATAGCTGTTAAGTTACTTAAGGGTGATAATGGTAATATGATATTGTGGAGGAATGATGATTTTTACGAAATGCACACTGAAGCATTTTAAGAGTAAAGTGATATACATAGGTATATATATATACATATATATACACATAACATATATTTTCAAATATTAGCAATTATTAAATGTGGTCACATGGGTACTAAGTATGTATTTGATTTCTGCTTGAAACTATTCATGATAAAAGTTGGGAAAGTCTTGACTCAGTTAACACAGGTTTGGAGTACAGACTTACATAACCTATGGTGGTAAGAAGACTCTAGTCACTTAATTTCAAAGTTTATCTAAATATGACTATAACTCTTCAGAGTTATAGTTTGAAGAGTTTACTCTTACAATCATGTAAATGAGATTTCCCATAAGAAAAATACACACTAAAGGCAAATTTGCATTCTACAAATTTAAAGAAACATATGCCAAAGACCTAACCCAATATACAGTCCAGAAGCATGAGAGAAAAATAAAATTAATAGTGAAATCAGTAAAGTTTTAAATAATTAAAGATAATCACCCCCAAAAACAAATCCAGCAAAAAAACAAAAAATTTAAAGAAAAGGAACATTTGAAAAAGTATCAAACAACTTCTAGAAATAGTCACTGAAATTAAAACTCATTGACTAGAAAGCAAGGGAAAGAAAGGAGAGAGAATATGAGAATTTGTGCTAAGAGATTTCAAAATGTGTTATGACAATATGGCAAATTAAATAGTATATTGCTAAATATACAGAAAGGATCAATGAATGACAGAATAAAGTTCAGACATGGATAAATAAATACATATATATATATATATATATGCATTTATGACACTTCAAAAGGATTATTTAAGAAATGGCATAAGAAAGGTTGCTGTTTGGCATTTCTTTTAGAAGAAACAAACACATTCACACCTGATATCACATGACACGCAAAATAATTCTAGATGAATTAATTCTCATGTTTATCACAGTTACAAAACCATTCAAAGAAATAAATTTGTAAGAATAGAATGCATAGATAATCTTAAGCATAACAAATATCAATAATTTTTATAGAAAGAAACTAACACATTGTAATTAAAGGCATACTTTTGATAAACAAGACTAAAAAAAGTCAAGATGAGTGATGCTTTGGGTAAAAGGATAAATAAAGTCTATTAAACAGATGTTATAAGTCCAACAGAAAAACAAGCTAAGGGGTTAAACAGACAATTCATGGGATGAAAACAAAAGCAGTGAATATACAAAAAAATAGTGACAACTGCATGTAATGAGAGATACACACAAGATATTCTTGACCAAACATGTTAATCAAATAATTTAAAATAAAGTGTTTGTGGAGTAAATAGAGAAACATTCTCAGGACATAAAATGCGTATGTAAACTAGCTAGAAAATAATGTAGCCAAAGTGTACTAAAATTTAAGATGTATGAGTAGTTTTAACCTCACAATTCTATTTCTGGGGTATTTACTTTTGAGATTTCTGGCTAAAGTGTATATACTTTACGATAAATATGTTCAGTGATTTACTTGGTGTCAAAAGTTTGGGAAACAGGGCTAGTGATGTAGCTCAGTAGTAGCCCTGGGTTGGATTCTCAGTTGTGCAAATTTTTAAAGAAAAGTATTAAATGATGCTATCAATGAGGACAGTGGTTTATTAAATTCTGGTAATCCATATATTGAAGTGTTAGGTGTTAAAAAGAATGAATTAAACATAAACGTGTATACCTTGTCTCCACTCTTTGTTTTTTTTTTTGTACTGGCAATTGAACTTGCGACCTTGAGCTTGCCAGGTAGGTACTTACACCGCTGAGCTAAATCCTCTTCCCAACATATGTATACAGATGTATGAACATAAGACTTCAGAACAAGTTTTAAGAGTAAACTTTACACAGTAATAAATTATATTTTATTAAAGAACATATGCATGGCCCAGGGATTTAGTTTAGTGGCCTACGCGCCTGCCTGGCAAGCATGAGGTCATGAGTTCGATCCCTGGTACAAAACAAACAAAAAAACAAAACAAAAACATATGCATATGTGGGACATTTGTCTTCCTTTCTAAGGGTTTTCCCTGGTGGACTTTGGAGTTCGAGTCCCACGCTGCTTCCGGCTCCGTAAGGAGGCGGCGGTCAGCGCGCGCCGTGCTGGGGAGCAGACACCGCGCGGGGCAGGAGCGGGGTAACCGTTTGCGGCAGGGACTGAAGCCCTGGAGTCGGACCGTAGCGGTAACAACCCAGCCCTCCTGCCCGACTTTGAGAAACATGGAGGAGTCCAAGCACCTCCTGGACCTGGGCTTTACTCTCTCCAGCTCGCGGTGGCGTCCGGAGCCGGCGTGGCTGCGTCCTCGTCCGCCCTGTGCGCTGCGCCCCGGCCGGGCACCCCCACCCTGGAGCCCAGCTGCGGGCCAGGGTGCAGCTCCGGGCAGGGCTGGCGGCAGCGTCCTGCGCGCCCTTCAGCCCCGGGGCATCAATGGCTGAGCCCGTCAGCCAGGCGGTTTGTGGCCAGGCTTCTGCGGCGGGAACTGGATCCGGCGTACATTGCGCCGCTAGGCTTGGGCTGAAGGTGTCGCGGAGGAGTCAGCAGAGGCGGCCTAACCACAGCCACTGGGTGGCGGCAACGTCCCTTCTGGTGCTGAGCTCCTGCGCCCGCCGGGGATCAGGCAGGAAGCAGGGTCCTCCGCTGCGTTCTCCGGCCCTGGAGGCAGCCTGGGGTGCTGGACCGCAGCTCAGCCGCGGCATCGGTGGAGAACACAGGCCTTCCACCCGGGGTGCAGCTCCAGGGCAGGAAGAACCCGACCCTGCGTCCTGAGGAACCCTGATGAGCACCTCGGTCACCTTACCGCTTCTTCCTGGGTTCTTCGCCCATGCAGGACCCAAATACTCTTCCTGCCTGGCTAGATGCTGAGGCAGGTACTGGCACTTCGCTTCCAAGAAAGAGCTCCCTGCAAGGCGGTCCCTGCCTGTCCAAGGAAGGTCGTGACCCCAGGAAAGGACGGCCACCCATACTTGTGAATATGCAGATGGCGGCAAAACCTATGCACAGAGCTTTCGTCTCAAAACCCATCTGTGAACCCATGCAGGTGAGAAGCCACTGTGACTGAGATGATCAAGGGTGGAAATTCACGGGCTCCTGTGAACTGACCAGGCACTGCGTCCTATCCCAAATAGTAGACTTGCTCCACATTGCCAGGAAATAATTCAGTTTTTTTTTTTTTTTTAAAAACTTATTTAAACCTTTCATACTGTCTTCCCATAAGGCGATGCTGTAGTCAGGGGTTATGAGGAGAACAATTACATACAGGACACAGAATTTATAATATTTTATGATAGTCACCCAGAATTAAATACGAGAAAGTACAGGAAATGTGTCCACAACACTAAAGACCTACATTATTTAGCCAAGGGCCTGGATCCCTCAGCAATGTCCTGCATGAGTCCAGCTGAAGCCCTAGAGCCCATGACAATGCCTCCTATGAATTCATCTGGAGGTCTACAGCCCACGAGGAGGACTCATGCCTGTGTGTTTTACAGATCTGTGCTGGGAAAATCAGCAGTGGAAGCTAAAAAAGTCTGTGCCAGTGGAGTGAAGGAGCTGTGCCAGTAGATTGAGGGTTCTTTACTGGAGCCAAGATGGAACACTCAAAGTACGGACCAGGGCTGACGCAGACGCAGCCAGACGCGGCCTCTACACAGCCAGACGCAGCCTCTACACAGCACTCCTGCTTCTGTTGGTGTTGGGCAAAACACATAAAAGAACAAAGGAAATATTGAGCAACAATTAACAACAGCAACAACAGTAAAACAGTAGTGGGCTTTAAACTACTATACTGTTTAACTGAAGCGAAGGTTCATTATGAGATGAGTGGAACAAAGTGTTCTTACTGACTCAGATAACAGGCAATACTAGATGCAAGTACACCAGATCTTTTAAAACTATGTGCCATCCCCATGTCTTTCAAAATGATACTAAAAATTATAATCTGGGAAAACTTTAAATATCATAATAAAATCAATGTGAGAACCATTGGTGTGTACTTGTAATTTCAGTACTCTGGGAGGCTGAAGCGGAAGGTTTCTAAGGGCAAACCAAACCTTGGCAATTTAGTGAGACTCCCATCTCAAAACAAAAAAGGGAGGCAGGGTGTGTAGTACTTGCTTCAGGAGGGTAGAGGAGTGGTGGACAGGGAAGGGGAAGAGAATGGTGGGAAAGGTGTATCCCATGCCATTACATCCCCAGGCTTACAAACCTACAGGTAAATAAAACTTTTTTGAAAGAATTTGTTATTGATGGGGAGTGCTTGAGTATGAGTGTTATAATCATAAACCATATTTTTCTTTATGTACAACTAATAGGCAATACCAGAAATGGTTTTTTAAAACTCTACAAAAAAACCCAAACAAATCCAAGAGCAAAATGTGATGTAATTGCAGATACCTACTATTAAAATGACACAGGAAGCCACAGAACCCATCACAGCTGTATCACATAATGCCCAGTGTTCCCTTCCCAGGCAATTGCTAGTATCAAAGTAACTCAGACACAGTGCTGCTTACATGGCCTGCTCCTACTGATTGACTGCAATTATAACAAAGTGTATTAGGACTATTTCAGTTACGTCACTAGGAATAATTCACATGGAAATGAATAAAAGAAGCAAAGTGAATGCCCAATTCATTGCTTTATAGTCCTTCTCCACTGAAATCACTAGTTTAAGATATTCTTTATGAGCATCTACCACCCAGGAAAGTGTGCGAAAAATAATGTAAATAGATAAAAGCAAGACACAACCCTTCTGTTCAAAGAGCTTCAAACTGGTTCCTGAAAGAGACCACCCTCTAGACTGGGAGAGTAGGGAAAGGGCTCATGAAGTGGTATCTGAGCTGGCCTTGTGTGGTGGAGAGGATTTCAACAGGTGGGTAAGAAGGGAAGGGCTCTGGGCAGAGGATTAGCCAGTCTTCAGTGGTCACTGTCTGAAGAATGACTAGTGCTGCAGTTTGTTGTGCTGTGAGTACAGGGGAAACAGAGATTGAGGACAGAAAAATGTTCTGGTCTTTACTCTGTCAGCAGAGAAGAGGAATGAAGGGCAATGAGCAGGGTAGTAAGCGACATGAACAGGGCTGCGCTTCAGCTGCAGTGAACGTAGGAGTACAGATACCACCTCAGTACAGTGATTTATCGCCTTTGGGTTTACACCAAGGACGGGAAAGCGTGCATCAAATGCTCGTTCCATTTTTCCTTGTTTGAGGAAGTTACATACTATAACTCATACTGAATGTAGCAATTTGCTTTTCCACCGCAAGTGTACAAAGGGTCCTTTTCTCCATATCTTTAAAAATTTTTTATTAGTACATATTTGCAAAACATACATTTATGTAACAAATATCACATATTTTTTCTCCTCTCCTTCATCCTCTTTTTATTTTGCTAGAATCAGCTTCATTTATTTATAAGTCCTTATAAGGTTATCATACACAGGACGAACAACCAAACTAAATAGATAATAACATTAAACACTAGACAGGTATACTAAATAAAGGTACACTTTTAGATACATTGTCCATGCTGGATTACAATGACATTTTTTCCACTTTTTACATATTATCTGTTTTTTAAATTTTATACAGTATTTTATATATTTAATTTTTCATTTAACGGAAACCATGCGATATTTAACTATTTGTGACTGATTTGCTCCTCAAGGTGCATCCATTTTCTTACAGTTGACACAAGTTTATTCTTTATGGCACAATGGTACTCCATTGTATGTAAATACCACATTTTCCTTGCCCATTTGTCTGTTGATGGATATGCAGCATATAGGCTGTTTCTGAGATTTAGTTATTATGAATTGTGCTACTATAAACACAGGTAAGCATTCATAACTGAGGTACGATGTCTTTATTTTGGAAAAATACCTAAAAGGGAAATATCTAGGTCAAATGGAATTTCTAGTTTCAGATTTTTTAGAAATTTACATAGTGTTTGAACTAGTTTACACTTTGATTTGGCAAGGTAGAAAGAGTTCCTCTTTTCCTCACCATCCTGCCAATACTTTTTATTGGTTGATTTCTCGATAATAATTCTTTCTGGAGTACAATGAAATCTCAGTTTTATTTTAATTTGCATTTCTTTGATGGTCAGTGATATTGAACAGTTTTTCATGTATTTATTGGCCATTTGTAGTTCTTCATCTGAAAAATGCATATGCATTTTAGACACTCATTTTTTATTGATATCCTCTTCAATTTGCTTTTTCACAGTGCTGTAGTTTTTATTGTAGAGATTTTTCCCTTCCTTGGTTAATTCCTAAGTATGCTTTTTTTCTTGATGCTACTGTGAAAGCATATTCCTGGCTCAATATTATTTTTAATCTCCTGGATTTCTTATTGAAACGTTTTCATGAACTGTGATTCTTTAGTATACTGATCATTCATGTTTTGTATTGTTTTGTTAGCTCATCTAGCTTTTTGTTAGTGTCTTCTAAAAGCTCCTCCATCTTTTTGGTTATTACTTCCATTATCTGTATAGTTATATCTTTAATCCCATTGAGTACCTTTTTGAACTGTTTTCTGACCTCCGCTGCTATGTTTCTGAGTAATTCAGGAGTGTAGCTTGTACTATTCTGTTCCTCAGTGCCTTCTGCATTGGGTTGAGGAGGGCTTGGGGGATGTTGGGAGGCATGTTGTTTCCTTTTATTCTCATATTTCCACTGTTTTTGTTTGCTTTGTTCTGTGCTGAGGTTTGTGGATGCTTATAGTTTAAAGAAGTTTTGTTGGTATAGAGATGTTTTTTAACTGTTTTCCAGTGATGCAGTTTGGGTATGGCCATTGGGCACAGCCCCAAGATCTGACCATCTTTGTTAATTTGGGAGCAGAGGGTGCAGTCTTGTTCACTCAGTAACATAATTCTGTGGGACTGTACTCTGGTATTATTAATGTCACAAAGGTAATCTGAGTGTTAGTGTACAGAGAAATAGTGAAATTATGCAACCTTGTTAATGCCAAGGAAATCAGCTATAGTAGAATCATCCAAAGTAAATTCAATATTAATGTACTATAGGGGTGAATTATGTACTACCCTTAATCTTAGAGAAATCAGCAATTATTATGTCAACATTAAAGCAACCCAGATATTGACTTATAGCTAATATGTGTTAAATGTGGCATCTAATGGCCCTGAAACAAGGCCGGCAGCTTCCTGATGCTGTTGGTTTCAAGCAGGAAGGAGCCTAAAGAGATGTCTTTCTATGGTCGGTTGCCCAAACTTGGCAGTGAAATGTTCAATTCATTAGAAAGTAACAGCTTACTACTACTACTACTACTACTACTACTACTACTAAAAAATTAACTTTCAGCCAGGTGTGGTGGCACAGGCCTGTGGCCCCAGCACTGGGAGGCTGAGGCAGGAGGATTGCTGTGAGTTTGAGGCCAGCCTGGGTTATGTAGTGAGACTTTGTCTCAAAAAACAAAGAAATTGACTCCCCTCCCTGGTAAGCAGCTGAAAGCATGGCAGGCTGTTGTGGTCCAGGGTGGGAGCCACTGGTGACTCCTGAGACCCACACCATGCTGGGACCTGGGGCACTGGGAAAACAAGCAGCCACTCTGCTCCCTGGTGAGTGGCTGTGAGCATGGCAGGCTGTCGTGGCCCAGGGTGGGAGCCACTGGTGTCTCCTGAGACCCACGCCATGCTGGGACCTGGGG
This sequence comes from Hydrochoerus hydrochaeris, assembly GCA_004027455.1. Taxonomy (NCBI): domain Eukaryota; kingdom Metazoa; phylum Chordata; class Mammalia; order Rodentia; family Hydrochaeridae; genus Hydrochoerus; species Hydrochoerus hydrochaeris. Next base: position 27,715 of record PVLA01006309.1, read on the forward strand.
AACACTGGGAAACCAAGCAACCACTCCCCTCCCTGTTTTGCTTAGTTTTAACATACATGAAAGTATGGACAGCTATTTTGAAGAGGAGAGACACTATGACAGCCATTAGTGACTTCCCTATTGTCTGGTTTTGGAGACCTAAAATGCCTTCCTCATTCTGTTTGGATCAGTTTTGTACTATGTTGCTTTGTATGAGTTCTCTGTATGTGAAGATATGGACAACTATTTGGAAGAAGACAAGAGACAATATGATAGATAATGAAGATCTCTGGTTGTCTAGCTTTAAAATTTATATCTCTTACATTGCTTTTTTATGTCCTGTTTTGTTCTGTTTTGTTGTGTTTAAATTTACCCCCTTTGAAATAAAAAAATGTGGCATCTATAGCTCCACTAGTGGCAAAGAAGAAATCAACAGTAATTTCATAGAGTTAGCCATCACAAGATTAACTAAGCTTTATGGTTATACTGTTAAAGATACATTTTGGAAGTAGGGAAATGCAAGAGAATTTGAAGGTTGCAACTTAAACTATGCCATGAGAAGGAGGAGAGAGAAGTGATATGAAGGATCTTATTGGGAATAGAAGGGTTTTTATATAGAATTAAGCAAAGGTAAGAGAAAAAACTGGCAAGACATGGAAGATAACAGGAAAAGATGGAGAAAAGATTATACAGAGGGTAAAAATAATTAAGGGGAGGAAAGTTAAAAGGGAGAAGAACAAAATACAGGTAAAAAAGAGGAAAAAGAGACATGAATCAAGGCAGAAAGGCAGAGAGTGATTTCCCAAGCCCCAGGAAAAAGAAAGGAGGGAAGGAAAGAAAAGAAAAAGAAAAAACAAAACAAATCAAAAAGTAAAAACAATGCACACATAAAAAACAAAAAATTAAAGCCCAGCCAAACAAGCAAACATAGAAAAATAAAAAGAAAACAAAAAAATTTCTTTGCAATTTAAAACATTTTTTTCTTCTAAGGTCTATAGTTTTGGTGCAGTGTCCAATTTAAGATATGTCCCTACTTTTGCTGTTAGATAAAGAAATCAGTCAGAGCCAAGATCTAAGCTGTATGCAGTCACCAGCAAGCCAATTCTGGAACTTTCAAATCCACTGTGATTTAGGCTGAGCCTGGCCTCTGATCATGAGGTGGTGTTTGAATCATTTAGCTTAATGACCCCCTCTGGGGCTTCTCTTGCTAGCCTGACCACAGTTTCCTCACCATGAATGTATCCTGTTGCTGTCCTTCATCCAGACACTGTGGGTGTATAACATTGGCAGCTCTGAAATGAAGCCAACCTGTGGCTGCTGACTCTGGGGTTCAGCTGACCCCTCACTAGGATGGTGCACAACCACTCTCCCCAGGTGATATGGCAGGTGCTTGGACTGGAGTCATTCAATGGCTGCTACAGCAGACAGCAGCCACCAGTCTACTGCTCTGCTGCATTTCTCCCTGAAAGCCTCTAGGGTCTCCCATTTTCACTAAATCTGTGTAGATTTGGTCCTCCTTTCTGGAAAACTGTCAGAAAGAGTCAGAGAGAAAGTGCAGATTGCCTGTGGGAAGCAGCTGAACCTGGAGATCAATAACATATGCAAGGTATAAAGTAAGGCAGCCCCCCAAACACAGAGCACCTGAGGCAAGCCATGTTAACAAGCTGTTCCTGCTCCAATAACGTGGAGAGCCTGAGGTGAGCCAGGCAAACAAGTTGCTAGGCACAGGACTGATGATTGACAATAGCCTCCCCAGTGTATAAATAAATGCACTGCAGCAGTTAGGCATTTCTTTTTCTCCCACAAAGAGAAGAGGCTCCACCTGATCTCCACTTTCCGCATCTTGACTCTTGTTTTTCTTCATCCTCTGATGTCCTCCCTGGAGTTTCAAGAGCTGAGCTGGACATGATAATTGCTTCTTTCTTTTTCAACATTGTATTCTGTTTCTTGATTTTCTTTGAAGGCTTCAATTTTTCTTTCCAGATCTTTCCTGGGTACCAGGAATCCACCACTTTCCTTATTTTCTTTTCTCCCAAGTTGTTATTTTTCCAGTGTCTGGATTCTGAATCCTTATTTATTGTTGCTTATCATTCTCTATTTTCCAGGAAGCCTCTCAGCATCTTTGTAGAAACTTGACATCATTTAGCTTTTTAATACTAATGATTTCATGCCTCATATAGTTTACCTCCATGAAATTTCATGCCTCATATAGTTTACCTCCATGAAATTTTTACAATGCTCCAGGTGGAATAGAATGAGAATCAATTTTACAGGGAATATACATTCACAGATGAGGTATGTTAAACTTATAGTGAGTTCTAGTTTTCTTTATAGAGTTCAGCTATTAAAGTTTAGCAGCTTAGTTAGCATGGAGCTGGACTCTGATAGAAAATCTAATTGAATTTTGAGACACAGTTCTCTAGTATGGTTTCTCAAGAAAGATACTTTGACCTACATAGTAGAGATTCACTGTGGAACACAAGCATTGCAGAAAACAGGATACTTAGACATCTGCAAGAGAGTAGTTCTATAGCTTCCAGAACTGAGCTTGCAATATGTCGATGAAAATCTTGGGTGTAGATGTGTTCTGGAGTCTAGCAATTGATACCAGTGCTCACCATGTGGTCTGCTAAAATATAAGGTAACATTCCTACAGAGGGAGTGTGTTTAAACTGTTCTTGTGACAGCATAGAAAGTAAAGAGATATGCTTTCCAGTTCAGCCCTTACATGGATTTCCTTTGTGGACTTGAGAAACTATAACTCTTGAACTCCAAAATGCTACCATCTGTACCTAAGAAATCCTACAGATCAAGTATTTTCCCCAAGTCATTAATGTTTTACTTCAAATTAATTGAAAACATAGGAAGTCAAACCATGGTGCTTCCACAGGCATTCCACAAGGGCACTCTGAACTAATGTGAAATATATAATAAAAGCCTAAAAAAAATAAGGACTTTAGCCCTATCACATATAGCTCTTTACCATGCCAGTAGAACTCCCTGAACTAATAAGACCCCAAGGAGTTCACTGTAATTCTGGAAAGTACTTTGGACCATTATGAAATCTACCATTGTTGATCCAGTAAAACAATAAGGACTCTTCTCCTGTAATTTCCTAGTACCGAAAGATATTTTCATTCTCAGACTAGAATCATAACCTTTGCATATGCATTTAACAGGACTGAATTTACATATATCAAAATATCAAAAAATCCTAATAATCACTGGTATGATGAAGTAAAATTGATTATGGTTCATTTTAGTAGCTTTTATTTAAAGTAGGCCTTTAGGAAAGTAAGGTACCAAGTAGTAAGAGTTACTAATTCTATTACGACACTTAAGAAAATAATTTGCAAAAAAGCAAAAAATAATGCACAAAGGCCTTTATTACAAAGTTCTAAATTACAACATATTAGAATTATTTGAATCCCTATTTTTAGAGGGACAAAGAAGAGACTGATTTTGTGATGTCAAAGCAATAAAATTAAGACACTACTAAGGTTATAATGCTGATGGTCATAGAGAAACAGAAGAGTCTTTTAAGTGAAAACACAGGAAGGCATGTGAGGAATGAGGGGTAGAGGTGTAGTGGTTACAACTGCAGAGATGTGATTCACTCAGTGCTTCCAACAGTCAGTAGGGAAGTCTGGCTGTCCAGGTCAGTTATTTTTGTTGCATGGAAGATAATATCAAAGTTCCATTTATTTCCTCTTCTTTTTAAGGAAGGAAAAGCTAAAGTTTTACTAGTATTTTATGAATGACTTCTAACTGGCTTCCTGTTAGTCTGGATCTCAACTAGTAAAAAAAAAAAAGAAAAGTGGCTGTTGAAGGCAGACTTAAAAAGTGCTCCACAGTGAATTGACAGCCTCCTTCCTTGTGTACTTTGGCAGATTACACTGTAGTATTATAGTGGAAAATGCCCCCCACCCCAGCCATTATACTTTAGTTTCTGTTAGTTGCCCAGGTAATAGTTCTTATTACAGTTCCATTATTTCTATTTCTTAGAAATGGCTGGTGACTGTGATACATAGCTGATCACTATGATGCATATTGTAAGAACCAATCAAAGATAGGTAAACTCTGCTTCTGTATACTTTCCACTTGCATATTCCAAATAAATTCCACACTACCAAAGATCAGGGCCTGACACTTTTTCTTGAAGTCAGTGCCCATCAACCTAAATAAATCTGCCTCCAAGTTCCCAGGTGAGGTTTTGGTGTTTCTGTTTGCCATTGCAGTACGGCAAATACATACTTGTCCCTGAATACGAGTACATAGGCTAGGTTTTCAAAATTCAATCAAACTGACTCCCACAAGTTGGAAAAGAGGCTTGAAAATACTACCAATGGCAGTAACATCAGTGATTTCAGCAAAGTGATCACAGGATGTACGTAGTGTCAACATCTCTTGTTCATATTGTACAACCTAGATAATGGCCTTAGTCCCTCTAAAGTAAAGATGACAATGTCATAGCATGGGAGTTTTCTGTAAAAAATTGATATATGTTGAAAGACAAGTTAAAATATTTCTTTTTGATGCAAATAATGTCAAATACATAAAAATCTCTCTACAAATAATGAACACAAATTTTTGTGCCCCACTTAAAAATATGAAGATGTAGATCTTTCTCTCTTTCTTTTATTTTTTTTTCTAGAATTGCTGGATCATGGATTCCTATACTTTGGGAGGCTGAGTTAGGAGCATGTCCTAGTGACATTTCTCATTGCTGAGACAAAATACCCAATGCCCAAAGTTAAAGGGGAAGATTTGTTTAGTTCACAGGTTGCAGAGGTTTCAGTCAATAATCAGCTGGCTCCAGTGCAGGGTAGCACATGACAGAGGGACAATACTTTATTGCAGTAAATGAAAACAAAAGTAACAAGAGAGAGACAAGTCTCTTTTTGCCTCTTATATTGTATCCAGCATACCAGGATAAGGATGGTGCCAATCCAATCAGTGCCAGAAATCACCCACTCTTAATCCCAGCACTGCACTACAAATCAATCATACACTGTAGATTTAGCCAGCTCCGAAGAAACCCTATGATCACATGAGGCTTTGAGAAAACAACTAGACACAAACCATGGACCACAAGTTCAAGTCCAACCTGGGAAACTTAGTGAGACCTGAAAATATTAAAAGGACAGGGGGTATATGTCATTGCAAAGTTCTAGGCTCAACACACACACACACACACATGCACCTACACATGCACTCAGTATTGCTGGATGTTAAAGAATACAACCATAGCTCCCTTTTCTTTTAAATGATCATTTTAGTTTATCAGTACCTGTTTGTAGTACATAACATTTGCATTCTTTGTGGGGAGCTGTTGCACGAACGTAACACATCTCAACTCCCTTTTCTCATCTCTTACTCCTTTCCTCCCTCCCACCTCCTTCCATTTCTTGATCTTCTTCCCCTTTGAGAATGATCTATGTCTTTATTTTGTATCTTTTATTTTGCTCTTTATTTTGGCTCTGAGTTTTTAAGAGAAACAATGTGGTATTTATGCTTGTGTGTCTTACCTATTTCACTTAACATTATGATCTCAAGGGGCATCCATTTTTCTAAAAATGACTCAAATTTACCTTTTCTACTACTCTCCTGTGGTGTGTAAATACCACATTCTCCTTATCTATTCATCTGTTTATGAACATGTAGGCTACTTCAAATATTTAGCTATTATGAATTGTGCTACTATAAAATGGATATGCATATATCTCTGTATTATGATGTCTTTAACTCTTTTGGGAAGATACCTACAAGGGGAATAGCTGCATCAAATGGAACTTCTTAGTTTCAGTTTTTTGAAGAATCTTCATATTGATTTCCATAGCAGTTGTACTATTTTATATTCCCGTCAACAGCGTAGAAGTCTTCCTTTTTCCCTGCAACCTCTCCAGCATTTGTTATTGTTCAGTTTTTTTTTTCCTTTGGTACTGAGGTTTGAACTCATGATCTTGCGCTTGCACTGACAGGCACTGTGCCACTGAGCTATATCTCTGGTCTATTATTTGATTTCTTGATGATGCTCATTCTTTCTGGGATAAGATGGAATTTGTTTAATTTGCATTTCTCTAATGGTCAGTGATGCTGAGCATTTCTTCATGTATTCTTTTTTCTTTCTTTCTTTCTTTCTTTCTTTTTTTTTTTTTTGAGATAGGATCTCGCTTTGCAGTTCAGTCTGGCCTTGGGTAACTTTGTGCCCCAGGCTGGTCTTGAATTTGTAACAGTTCTCCTACCTCCGCCTCCCGAGTACTGGGATGACAGGAGTGCACCACACACCTGGTTTCTTCATGTATATTTATTGGCCATTTGTATTATTTCTTTTGTGACTAAGTGATTAACACATGTCTGCTGCATCCTTTTTTTGTTAATGACACTTCTCTGGTGCCAACAATCAGCTTTGCTAGAAGATACCCATAGAATGAAACCATGAACATCATGGGGTAATTATTTGGAAAAGTGCCACTCTGTCTCTGGTTGTAACTAGTGGTTGGTTTGTTAAGAAGAGTCTAAGTCAGTTTTAAACTGGAACACCAAAGTTTGCTATAGATGAGGGCATATAGAAGGTCTTTCCTGCTATATCTAGCACACTTAGGTGGGAGACTTTGGGCTGTGTGGTGCCAGGGCTACCAGCAGGGAGAGAGGGCAGGGGTTGCCACTGCCAGGGGCTTCTCTTTCAGCACCACCATTTGACTTCCCTCAACTTTGACTGATTTGAGTCTGGTTACTGAAGTTTAAATGATTCCTCAAAATAATCTAGGAAGAATTTCTTTAGTGGTGTGCACTTTGGCCTCTTCAAAGGTATACAGAAGCTGTTGGTTTTTGACAGATACTCTTCTGTTCTTGGGGATCCATGGCCCTTTTCAGAACACTGCTTCTGTATCCCTGAGTAATTCAGGACAAGTTTTACAACTGAGTAATAATGCCAATACAAAATAATGCCAATACAGAAATTATGGGATGTGATTAAAGTTATCCTACAAGGGAAATTTATAGTGGTGAATTCTCACACCAGAAAAACTGAGTGAACTTAAATAACCTAATGTTGAACCTCAGACTTCCAGAAAAAGAAGAATGAGTTAAATCCAAAGCTCATATAGTGAAGGAATTTATACAGGGCAAAATTAGTGCAATTAAGACTAAGAAACCCAAAGCTCATATAGTGAAGGAAATTATACAGGGCAAAATTAGTGCAATTAAGACTAAAAAAATACAAAGAATTAATGAATTGCAGAGTTGATTCTTTGAAATATTATGTAAAGTAGACAAATCCATAGCCAAACTTACCAAACAGGAAAGAAGACAACCAAATCCAAGCAATTAGGAATGAAAAAGATGAAATCTCGAAAAATCCTGTAGAAATCCAGATCATCAGCATCAGCTTTAAAAACCTATACCTTTGTATTGTTTGTGTCTAGATGCCCCCTCCCCCAGTTCCATATAATCTTAGATGGGCTTTTCCAGAGATGCCATGTGTGATGCTGAGATTAAGGGTGTGTGATTAGTAAATCAGCCCACTGAGTGTGGCACTGCCTTTATCCCAATAGCCTAGAGCATGAAAGGGGCAGAAAGATGCTGTTAAGGTCTCTTGTGTTTTCTGTCTTCCACTGCCATGAATGGTTGCTCCTCTACCATGTGTCACCCTGCCTTGGAGTCAGCCAGTTATGGACTGAAACCTCTACAAAGTGTGAGTTAACTAAACTTTTTCTCCCTTAACCTGTGGGTGTTGGGTATTTTAGCTCAGCAATGAGAAAAGTAACTAAAACAGCCAGAATGCAGGATACATGGGAAGAGCAGTGAGAAAAAAGGCTAGAAAGATTCCGTGAGGCTAGACCCTAAAGACACTTGAAAAGTAATGGTAAGAAGGGCATACAAGATCTGGCAATTCATGCAGAGCTTCTGAGGTTTTTCTAAGCCAGGAAGTAGCCTGGTCAGGGCTGGGTTCTGGACAGAGTGACATGGATATATGAGACGGTGAGGAGGGACAAGGAGATCACTTGATACCTAGGTCAGCAGCCAAAAGCCTTTAAAGCAAAATATGGATAAGAGTATTTTAGAAGGAAAAATACCACTCAGTAATTAAAATCATGGAAACAATTAAAAGAACTCAAAGACTGCTCAAGCTTGGCACCTAAACATTTGCAGAAAAGTGATTCTACTAACAGAAGTTAAAGTCAGTTGAAGGATCTGGAACTGAGAAAGAGGCTACAGAATGAATCCCACTCAGTACACTGAGTTGATGTAATAGCAGAACACAGAGAGAACCAACAACAAAAGTGTGGAGAATGCCAGTGACAGAGTCTTGGAGAGGTTAATGCTTAGGATGTAGCAAAATAAGCTAGTGTGAAAGTAGATGTTGAAGTAATGGTCAGAGAGCAAAATTCAGGAATACACCACCATGACCAGCTGACAAATGATTTTCTTTTACCTGGTATCAGAAATATTCTTCATATCACCATATATTCTTATTTAACAGACTTTATTATGTGTGCATAGCATTTTATTATATATTTAAAAGTCTTCCAATCAGTTTTACTTACAAGATAAATGTTTATAGTCATACTTCACATTTTATTTTTTATTTTATTTTAAAGAGAAAAAAAGAAAAAACAGAAATCAAGAAGCAAACAAACTTAAAAAAAAACAATAGCAAAATAAAACAACAGTTACATAGGTTTTCAAAACAAGATACTAGGAATTTAACAATGGAGCAAACCATGTGGGATCCAGAAAGAGAAAAGAGTATCTCCTGAGAATCAGCGATGCTGTGATTGGGAGGAGCTAGTCAGCTTTCTGGTAAGCTGCACAAACCATGTGGGGGCCAGAAAGAGAAAAGTCAGTGCCTCCTGTGAGCCTACTGGCGTGTGGGCTGAGAATCAGTCCCAGACCCTGCCTCCCTCCCATATTGTTTGGTTGATTTTGCAGGCCTGGGGCGAGTAGTCTGAGCATCTATTGGGAGGATGGACATATGCAATATAGCAAATGTGGGGGATTGCCTTCCGTCTGTCTTTGAAGTCCAATATTGTTCTCACTGTTTTGTTTTGTTCTCATTAATTGTTTTGCTCCATTCAGCATTCTGTTTTGATTGGTTTTATTCTGTTTTGTTTTTGGTTTGATTTTGCTGTACCTGATGGAATGGACAGCTAATGTGAAGTTAGCAAGATATACCATGATAGCTATTGTTGTTTTCCTAGTATCCTGCTTTGAAGTATTGTACTGATTTTGCTGCTTTGTTTTGATTGGCTTTGTTCTGTCTTGTTTTGTTGGATTTTATTATCTATAAAATAAAATAATATAAAAAGGAATTTAACATTGGTTGTGATACTGCATTGTTATCTCCAAAATAGTTGTTCAGGTTACTATACATAAGAATAAAACAAAACAGTAAAATGGAACAAAACATTGAATTTCAAAAACAAGACTGAAGGAAATCCCCCACAGTTGCCACAATGCATACTGTCATCCACCAAGTAGATGCCCAGACCTCCAGCCCCAGGCCAGCAAAGTCAACCAAACAATATAAGCATTAAGCTGTTCCTTCCACCTCAGTTGTTGTCATCTCATCCGGAGTCCTCCAAATCAGGGACTAATTGCTTACCACAGGGACTGGGGGTGGGGGAGAAGATGCTCTTCTGGTTTCCCAGCCCACACAATGACTGGCTCACAGGAAAGCATGTTTCTGCTCCTTGCTGAGGTTCTTCCCAAGCCCTGTGACCCATACTTCACATTTTAAAAGTAATATTCCTTTTAGTCAATGCATCATGGTTGGAAAACATTTTCTGGCCTGGAAGTATAGCTTAGCCTTCTATCATAGGCAAGGTTCTAAGTTAGGCCCCTAGCACCGGGGAGGGTGGGAGTTTGAGCTGAAAATGCTAACTATATACAAATCATTTTCTTAAGGTGATAATATGTGTGAAATGGGGAGGAAAAATCAGTAGTGTACACTATGATTTCAATTTTGAAAATATACATACACATTGTGTATATTTATATGTGAAATTATATACTATAAAATGAAAGTAAGTGTCAAAACAGTATCATGAATCTCTTCTTTCACACTATATGACTACAATTCCTTCACACTTTTTCTTTCCTCCTCCTCCACCTCCTCCTCTTCCTCCCTCTTTCCAGTACTGGGAATCAACTAGAAAATGTTTTTTACCTGCCAGAGAGTCTGAGTTGTTGCCTAAGGATTTGGATTTGTCTTTGAACCTCACTTCAGCATAAGTGATTTCTGAAACCATGTTGGAAAGAGATTTTCTGCTTATTACAGCAAATTTGTTTCATTTATTTCTAATTTGGAAAAACTAAGTCCATTGACATAGGTTCACTCCCCTCAGAGGCTTTACTATCCAAGCTCCTCAAGCAAAATGTATTTCCAGAACTCTCTCTCCTCTCCCTTGCAACATTATAAATGAATGTATATTGTACCTCAAACAATCCCTAAACCTGAAAGGCTTATAACCACGACTGTTTATTTTTCACTTGTATTACCTGTGGGCATAAGGACTAATTAACACCCCAGATTCCCAGCATAGGGCAGAGAGTTTTCTTTAAAACTGGCATGGACATGAACTATTTTGTAACCTTAGGTCACATATTAAGAATACTCCTTCCCGCAGCATCACACATACCACAATTTGGTGTCATAAGAAATTTCCAATGTGGAACAGGACTGTTAGGCTTGATACACTGTGTCATCTTGAGCAGTTTAGAAGTTTAAGAGCAGGGAGCCAGAGTTCTTATTTTGTAAACATTTTCATCCTGTGCTAGAGGAGGGCAAGGAGACTTTGTGAGTGCTACACCCGCCCTGGAAGAGGGGTAGGGTGGCCTACATACAATGTAAGGGAGGGTAAGATGCTTGGTTGCCCCTCGTTTGCTCTGGCTGCTTTTTCTGGCTGCTGCCTTGAAGTGTTGCCCCTGTGCCATGCCACTTTGCCTTGGAGCCAGCTGATTATGGACTGAAACCTCCAAAAACTGTAAGCTAAATAAACAGTTTCTTCCCAAATTCTGGATGTCAAGTGTTTTGTCTCACCACTAAGACATGGATCATGAAAGAAACTAACATCTAGAAATATAAAATGATTCCAAAGGGAGATATTACACTTAGGGAAGTCAAGAGTCTGCCTCTGATTCCAACTCTTAGTGTAAGCCAACTTCATCACTTTGTAGATGATGAAACTGAGACTCACTCCCCAAAGTTAAAATGGCATAAAATAGAGAAGTCAGAGCTAGAATTTCAGACTCTGGAATTAATGCTGACTTTGACTTAGTATCTCCTACAAGTTTTCTTTGTAGAGCACTATATTGTTTGTTAGATGGTAATCTCCCTAAGGGCAAACTCAAGCTTCTAGCCAAAGTCTATGTCAGATCTCAAGACAGAGGCTGAAAGAAGTCAGCAGCCCCAGTCAGCTAGAACATCTACCCAAGAAACAGCCAACCATGAGTCTATTATCAAAAACACCATGGCCCACTGAGCCACTTGTTTGTAGAATGGCCAGCAGAGGAGTACAATACATAAAACTGTGATATTACTTCTTGTAAAATGACATTTGAACTAGCCAAGTAAACCACCAGCCAGCCATGTCTTCACTGCAAAGGAAAGTTCCTCTATTCTTTTTGTGACATTAAATTGAAGGTAAGGCAGGTAGATATTTTTGTTAGTGTTTTCTATAATTAAAAAGAAAAAAAACCCTTCCAATTTAAGAAAAAAGATCTGAAAATTTCTATAAAATACCATATACAAAGTCATATGCATAATATTAGAAAGAAGAATGAAAACATGCTAAGGATTCTGGCACTGCTGTGTGGCAAGAAGCATGCTGGCGATATTGAAGCACGTCAGAGGACATGTAGAGGACAGCCTACAAATGAGTGCATTAATATTATATTCTCATTCTGCATACGACAGGTCACCTGAGAGGTCAGAGGCACGGAAGCGTGGACCTCTGCTCTTTATGAATAATGGCCTCAGTGAAAAGCCCACATCCGGATATTTCATTTTGTTTAAAAAAATGCATTTTCCTACCTTTTAAATTTTTTGAAGTGTATTTCTAGAATAAGATCGATACGTTTAGCACTAATTTTTCAGTGTCCTTAAAATAGAAGATATAAATTTTATTTATTTAGAAAATGCTTTGGGAGAAACTTCTGAAGTCTAGGCTGTATTGGATCAAGTTTTCTTTCTCTATTCAACCTTTGAGACTTGTCTGGTCTCATAAGCTGAATTTTTCCCCTAGGTGATTACTATCCCAGACTCTTAATTTTTCTGGGCAGAATTCCTGCAAGTCTCCAGGACAGCCCAGACAAATGTCCCTTTGGGATCTTTTCTCTCCTCCTCTTTGTAATTCCTTCCTGAACAATGCATCCAAGAGTCTCCTTTGCCAAGTAACAGCCTCACCCATAACAAATACCACACAGGGCTCCCACTTGGCCCTGCTCTCTGAATAACCTATGAAAACATCTTCATCTCTTCCTGATGAGTGATCATGGTTAGAACACCCCATGGAAGCAAGTAACTCACTTGGCTACCTCAAATCAACCTTGTGCTTTCAGAGAAAACCAGTTCAACCTCACTGTATGGAACTGCTGAGTTTAAGAAACTGAGTAATCCCTAAGAGACAAAATACAACTAACATCAAAAGATATATACAAAAATATTCCCTGGACACTAGGAGTAACATGTCCAAATAAGATACCATCTAACTGTCCAGCAACCACCAAAGAGAATTCAATACCTTGATGATAAGAATTAACAAATATCTTAAAGACAGGAAGAATGAACAAAGGAAATTATATGCAATTATAACACAACTTTCACAAACATAAACATCAAAAATAAGCCAGACACAAAAGAATACACACTCAATGATTGATTTAATAAACTTTAAAAGGACGCAAACTAATGAAACACATCAGAAATCAGGATATTGGTTGCATCTGATACCAAGGCGGGAGGAGGACAAAAGATTGCCAGTAATTTTCTGTTCATTGGTAATACAGGTGCCTGCACGTTGTGACAGTTGTTCCTGATTTTGTACAGCTTTTCTCTAAGTATAGGTTTCTCCAGCCTCACTACATGACCCGTGCAGCAGAGGAAAAAAGAAGAGGCATCACCGCCCTCATCACTGCTGAGTGCCTCACACTGTGATCTATGTAGGAGAGTAGCCAGACCACCAAATCCTAGACAGCTCTGCACCTTGGTTCTCATCATCACTGTGTGGGAGGGATGACAAGCAGAAGACCAACCTGGCTGAGGATGACACCAACACCCCAGAGGAGACTGAAGCATTACGACTGCAGAGTGGTTGAGAAACAACCTTGAGAGATAGGCTTGGAGAGAGTGAAAGCTAGACAGAGGTGCTCTGAGGTTCCCCTGAGAAGCTTAAACTCAGAACAGGAAAATCATGGGGTCTTTATTCAGTGGTGGGAGGCTAGATTTGGTGGGTATAACTTTTAGAGCAGAGTTGAAGGGGAACATTTAGTCCAGGGGTCTGCTCGTGCTCTTACACTGTTGTCTACAACTAGCAGAAACTACTGGTCGAATTTACTGTAGTTCAGTTTCTGGTTGCCCTAAGTGTCTATACTAAAATTACAGATCTCTTTGCTTTGGTTAAGGACTGCTCATTGTTCTTAGGGTTTGCCAGTATTCAGTTTATATTTGACACTATTGTTGCTGAATTTACTACTATAGTCAAGGTAACATAGTTGTTTGTTGTCAGTTGATTTTCTGCGCATGCCAATATCTGGTTGCCTGGGGATGATGAGCAAAATTGTTGCTAATTCCCAGAGAACCAAGTACTGCTCCAAACAACCTGAAAATTCCAGCACAGAAGCAAACAAAAATAACAACAAAATGGAAATATGAAAAACCAAGACAGAAAATTGCTTCTATAAACCTCAAACTTCCACATAGTTGATCCATCAGTCACTGAGGGGAAAACATAAGTCACACACCAGAAATATCAGGAAGGGTATCAAGGGAGGTAGCAAAACTGTTTAGTAAGGTACTTGGTAAATTTAAAGAAGATATAACTAAACAGAAAATTACCCTAATGAAAAAAATGATCAATGAGTCTAGAAAAGAAACTAATAAAAATCTAGTGGTGCTAAAGAGATACAAAATACAAATGCCCAGCACAGAAAGGAATGATGATCCATAAAAAAGTTTCAAGTAGAAATCCAGGAGATTAAAATCATAATTGTCAGTATGGGCCACAAAGTGACCATTATAAGAACAGTGTCAGATCTAGAAGATAGGGCTGTGGTTAGTGATCAAATAATGTTAAAAACAAGGAAACATGAAAAATGGAGCTGCTAGAGTATTCAAAGGAGACTAATATAAGAGTAAGTTTAATTAATGAAAAATCAGAAGACACACAAAAAGTGTAAAAACCCATTTATGAAGTAATAGCAGAAAACTTTCCAGATGTGGAAAAAGAATTTAACATACCAATAAGTGAAGAATATAGAACTATAAGTATCCAAGATCAGAAAAAAAATCACTCCATGCCACCACATAATAATTAAAATATGAGAAATCAAATGAGATCCAGAATCTTGTTGTTTTTTTGTCTTCTTTTGTTTTACTTTTTTGAGACAATGTCTCACTATGAAGTTAAGGCTAGCCTTGAATTCACTTTGTAGCCTAGGCTGGCTTTGAACTCACAGTGATCCTCCTGCCCCAGTCTCCTGAGTGCTGGGATTGCAGGCATGTGCCACTATGCCCAGCAAGAACAGAATCTTAAAAGCTGCTGGCGAAAAGCAATGAATCACATGTAAAGGAAAACTCATCAGAATTACAACAGACATCTCACTCTTGAATGAAGTGTTTCAAGCCCTAAATGGAAGGAACTTCCAACCCAGACTGTTATATTCTATAAAATTATCTTTCAAGATTGAGGGATAAATGAAATATTTCCACTATAAAGAGTACCTAAAAAGATTCATAACCACCAAATCAATACTCCAAAAAAGAAATTCTCTAGGATATTCTAGAAAGAGACAAAGAAAGTAAGAATGTGAATATGTCCAATAGAATAAATATTCTAGAGATAGCAATTTAAGGGAAAGCAAAAATAACAGGTCAATAATACAATGACAGTAATAAGTCAGTAATTATTAAGTATAATTATTGATGTGAATAGACTCAATTCACCAATCAGAAGACACAAAGTAACACAACATGCCATACACATAAGAAATACAATTAACATAAAAACAAATCCATAGAATAAAAATCAAAGAACAGAAAAATAATATCCCATGAAACAGGAACCTGAAAACAAGCCAGAGTAACTATCTTATTTTCAGAAAAAGTGGACTTTAATCCAAAGCTGATCAAAAGAAGGGCATTACATATTGGTTAATAGAACTATTAAACAGAAAGACATAACAATTATAAACATACACGCATTGTTATAGTTTGTGTCTAGATGTCCCCCAAAGCCTCATGAGGTCAAAGGGCTTTTTCAGAGGTGGCTGAATCTAGAGAGTGTGATGATGGGATTAAGGGTGTTTGTTTAGTAAATCAATCCACTGATTGATTAGGCATAGTTCTGGCTAGGATTAAGGGTGTGAGTGCTACATCTTCCCTAGGGAAGATAGCCTACATACAATGTAAGGGACAGACAGAGTTGTGGTCCTTCTTTACCATTATTTTTATTGTCTCTTGCTGCCATGAACAGTTACCCCTCTGCCACGTGCATCCTGTCTTGGAGATAGCTGATTATAAACTGAAACATTTACAAACTGTGAGCTAAATAAATCTTTCAAAAACCTTTCCCCCTTTACCTTTGGGTGTCGGGTATTTTGTCTCAGTAACAATAAAAGTAAATAAGATACGAACAAAACCATGTGCAAAAAAAAAAAAAAACCCAAAAAATCAAGACGCACATCAATCAATAGAAATGGAAAAGGCAAAAACTCACAATGGACAATGTTCCACCCAGTAGGAAAACAATTGTCAAATGCGATCTCACATTTTGTTCCATTAATATGATAGCATTGCCACTCAACCACACAAAAGAGTGCATTAAGATGCACTATTGTTTTAAACAAATATTTTAATTCCGTATTCGTTCTCATAACACATGTCTGCAACAGGAAGGAAATGTCACAGAGCGCTGTATGGAAGCCGCAATATGCTGCAAGGTAGTGTTTGCACACCAGAGGGCGGGCTCCCCCAGCAGCTTCAGCACGGTCTAAAGAAAGCAACTGAAAAGAAAGAAAACTGGGGTCTTTTATCCGTGGAATCTGAGCCTCTACCTGATGCAGAGTTTGAGAATGTACAAAATTAGGTATTCGAGCTGGAGAGAAATGAAGTCTAAAGTCCCTCAAAATTTAATAGATAAATATTTTATTGAGAATATATTTGTTCATGACATACCCCTGCCCCCGCTACACCCATCGCAAATGATTAATAGTCAATAGCCAATAGTAATCAGATATATTCATGTGGAAGGAGATACCACCTTTCTGAATAATTTTGTTTTGTGATTTATTTAGACTTTAAAGAAGTTATTTAATCTTTGCTTCCCTCAATTTTCTCATGTGCAAAATGACAATAAAAGTACTTACTTGATAAACTTGTGACAATAAAACAATATAAAGTGTTTATGGGTTCTTTTCCCTCAGATAATCAGCTTTGGTCTAGACTTAATCCTTGATTGAAAAAAATGAAAACATTTGAAACAAAACCTGGTCGTGGTGAGCTTCATGTAAACATCTGCCTTTACCATTGGTTCTACAGCTGTGTAACCAGCGGTAACAGCAGAAGGGGTGCAAGCTGAGGAGCTTTTCACTCTGATATGGTGCAATATTTTATCTCCTTCCGTTCACTCCTTGGCTGACCCAGGGGGTAAGAACTGGGGCAAAGTGTCGCTGTCCTGTACCACACTTGAGGTAGGAAAATCACCTGACAGAGAATGGAAGGGCAGAGAAGATGGAGAGACAGAGTTCAGAGAGATCTGTGTGGCAAACTGAATCCATAGCGAGGGCTGCGCTTGCAGTGTTCCACTGGTAATTATGCCCCACCCCCTTGTTAACTTTTATATTAATTAGCTTTTTATGGGATCAATTAGCTGAGGTTTTTGATCTTCAGGTTTTTGACCAGTGCCTGTGGCTAGGCTCTAGCTAAGTGTTTTATATGGATCGTCACATTTAATCTTCGCACAGTGCTCTAAGATAGTTATGATAGTTTTTTTTACTTGTTTTTGTTGCATTTAAAAATGCTTGCAGTACATAGTGACTGCATTCACTGTGGGGAGTTGGTACATGGACATAAGTCACCCTAATTCTTTTTAGTTCTTTTTCCCCTGATATTATCAAATTTGCTTCACTAAAGTGTGCTTTTACAGAGATATGAAAATAAATTTATGAAAACACATAAAGGCTGAAGTAGAAGTCTGGTCATAATCCAACCGAAAAAGACTGACAGCCTGACTGACCTAAGCACTGTGTCACAGTGAAAACAGAAAAGGGAGGTCGCTTTGAATGATAAAGCAGATAGAACCAAGGCAGCTGAAGTCTGTTGAATATTTAAATCTAGATATTAAAGTACCCAGAGATGTTAAGTGTGAATCTAACAATCAGAATAGATAAGCCCAGCAACCATGAAGTTATTCAGAGATAGAAGATGTAGACTGAGTATCAGACGTGGGTTGTAACTTGCTGATTTTAATTTAAGTCATGTCAAGCTGAACTGCAAATGTACATGCCTAGTAAGAGACATGTTAGTTTGAATTTCAAGAAAGAGTTCTGAGTTTTTCAAGTCATTCAGATAAAGCCAGCAGAAAACACCATGAAAATATATGCTATCACTCAGGAAGAAGACAGGCTTGGTTTAATTCTAGTATTATGAAAGTGAAAAAAGCTGGCACCATGATTTATTGCTATCTTATATGAATCTTATCATAATTATCTGAGAACAGGGGATAAGGATGGAACTCTGAAGAAGCAGCAGAATGAAAGGTAAGGCAAAAACATGTATGAGTAGTGTCCCACTGGTAAAGAGGTAGAAATGTGGGGGTGAGAATTACAACAGATGAGTGGATAAAGAAAATGTGGGCATTTATATACAGCGGAGTACTACCGTGCAGTAAAGAATAAACTTAAGCCATTTGTAGGGAAATGGATGAACTTTGAGACCATAATGTTAAGTGAAATGTATCAGACACACATGTTTAAATTTTTAATAATTTCTCTTATGTGAGGGACCAAAAATACAAATAAAGAGCAAAAACGAAGAGAGACGATAGAAAGTAGGGAGAGAGGTCTTTTGTGAAAGAAAAGGGGACAAAGAGATGAGAAGAGAGGGGTAAGAGAATGAAGAAGAGCTAAGATGTGTCATGCATATGGATCAACTCTCCACAAGGAATGTGATCTCTATATACTACAAACATGTAATAATAAAAACAATACAAATTGAGACAAAGAAGGATAAGTTTAAATCATTTGTAGGAAAATGCTTGCACCCTGAGACCATAATGCTAAGTGAAACCATCAGATACAGAAGGATAAACGCAGCATGGTTTCTATATAAGAAACCAAAAGGATAAATCATCTAGAGAGAAACTAAAACATTACAGGAAATAGGGAGACAGACTTGTGCAGGTGTGAAGGGGATGTGGGGAGGGAGATACAGAAGGGAGGGGAGGGAAGAAGGAGATAGAAAAGATCAAGATGTAACGTGTACGTGTGCCGATTCCCCACGGTGGATGCCTTACCAACCTGGCTAAAAATGGGAGGAGTAAAGTGACAGCGTTAGTGAGGTAGTGATTCTGCCCCCGTGGCAGGGCGTCCCCAGCTGCCACACTGACTATGCACCTTCACTCGACCACAGAGACCCTGCTCATTGCTCAGTAGACCTTCATGGTTCTGATGCTTGAAAGACGGTGAGTCTCAGGACCTCAGGACTAGGTGTTCCATGGGACGCACTGCAAATGAGCCCTAGACAGAATCCCCTGAATGGAAAATAGTTGAGGCAACACATTTATTTATTTATTGTACTGGGAATTGAACTCCCAACCTGATGCTTATTAGGCAAATGCTTATGCCACTAAGCTATATCCCCTGACCCAGTAACAATTTTTAGAATCAATTCTTCCTTGTAGAAATAGCTATTTTCTTTGCTCCTTAACCCTTTAGTTTTTTTATTTTACTTATTTTTTTATTCCTATTAGCAACTGTCTGTAGCATGTGGAGATTCCATTCGCCGTGGGGAGTTGGTACATGTATACCACATATTTTAATTCTTTTTACATCTTCTTCCCTCCCTTCATCTCTTGGTCCTTGTACTATTAGAGATTTTGCTTTTAGCTTTCAGGAACTCATAAAAGTTATGGAGAAGGAGGCTTGGAACTTTTCTGCTGCCGTCTGAACAGTGCACAGGCAGAGGTACAATATCAACTCCTCCATGCCGAACTGAGCCCTTCAAATGGGGCACAACGAGCGTCTCCTCACACCGTGGGAGCAGCCTGACTTTCCAGGGCTGGGGGAAGAGAGACAGTGGACCGGGGACGGCTTCATCTTCCATGCTTTCCGCAGAGGGAGAGTCTAGCTGGGGACAGGAAGGGTGTGGAAAAGCTCTCTCACTGAGACGTTCTCAAGCTGTCCTTGGCTTTCTGCCTCCTCTGGACTCAAGCACTGGCTTACTGAAATCAACCAGTGATCTCATGCTAACTGCTGATGTGGATCTAGAGGTCGCTGCGGACTGAACTCACCGCTGACCCACGTCAGTCCGCCGACGCAGAGTCGACCACAGTCACGTACCTGGAGGACACGCTGACTTTCAGTAAGTGCGGGTCTTGCTTCAAAGGAGGCGCAGGCAGGTATTGCGGGCTCCCTTGCCTGCCTGGGGGGAAACCCGTAGGGAAACGCTGCTTTCCTCTGGGGTCACGCATTCCTGCAGTGAGCTGGCGGTCTTCCTTCTTGTTTTCTTAGAATTCTTTACTGCCAGAGGGTTTCATCCTGCCTCCCTCTCCTTGCTTATGTCTTTTCTTAACTTATTACAATATTTAACATTTTTTTCTGTTTTAATGTAATACAAGTAGATACTAATACAAAAGTATTAAATATTCTTTCAATGAAAAAAAAGTCTAAAATTTCATAACAAAATAATTAGAGAATAAACATAGTGAATACACTGGGTACCATGATCTGACACGGATTGCCAGAAGGTTACTCAACAGTAAGGGAAATAAGACTTCTTTTACTAAGAAGAAACAAATGAATAGAAGGACAGAACTTTCTTTTCAATGAAGGAAGAGAAATAAATTATACATTTTAAAATATTTTTGAAACATTTTTGCTCTAACACTAATCGGCTCTTTCCTAAGTTATATTGCACTCGTACAATGTTGCATTACCTCACTGCTGTATCCTACCAACAACCCCAGCACTAATGACCTATTAGGTTCCTAACTTCCCAGTCCTTCACCCTCACACACCAGGTGCTTTTTCCTGTTTCACTACAAGAACAAGAAGAAGCTTCATGCCCAAGCCATCAGGTCATTTCTGCCAGTGTATTGGGCCCCACTCACAAGACATGGATTCTGACTATGGCAATGACAATGAATTAAAAAGTTTGTTTTTAATAAGAGGAAAAACTTCCCTGGACACTGCATAATTTGGATTAAGAAATGTAACCAGCTGTATTTCTCAAGTGCCAAAACAGTCAGATAAAAAAGCTCATGACTGGAAGAACAGGCAAGGCCAAAGATCAACTCATCTTTTCTGTTTTCTTGGTCTTTGAGGGACTTTGTCTTTATAGTCTCTTTAGGACAGACTCAAGAAATGGGACTCCAATGCTTTGTCTTGTTTTATAACCTTCTCATTCAGTTAGCTGGGAGTACTCTTTGGGACAACAGAGAGTATGGTAGGACCGTAAGTGAGTTCAAGTGCTGCTGTTAGGAACTTCTGAGAATGAGGGCAGACAAACCTTCACCAAATCTTTCTCCTGAATACATTTGCGTCCACTTCTGTTGGTAGGCGTTTAAACTTGGCAAAGTGCCTTGAGGTTGGGAAATGGAAAGTGTTACTGTGAATCTGTAGATTCACAGGTCATGTATTTGCTGGATCTAGGGGAAAGCTATTGGTATAAGGTTAATCACATAGTGGAAATGAATGGAAGCCATCTCGGTGCACCTCTGTAAATTCTTCTCTCTGTGCCTGTTGTCCTAGAGATAGATATTCTGTTTGATACTGACTTCAATCCACTGCAAAAGGGTTCCCCACTTCACAGTCTCCAGGTGCTAAAATCACCTATACAATCTAATAAGGAGTTTAAAGTTGATGTGTTTCCTTCCTGACATTTATCTGTGAAGACTTACTGGCTGTGTTGTTTTTTGGAAATCAAATAGACATGGGATCTTTCCCTTGAGTTTTCTGACTTTCCTTTCTTCCTGTCTTTCTAGGATATAGATTCCACCCAAGTCCATGGAATCTTACCTGAGGGAGAGGCTAAAATAAAGCTGTCAGGTTTTCTAATGAATAAGCATGTAACACAGTTCCAAACTCCAAAGCCAGGGCCTCTAAATCAGGAAGTCCAGCTTTAATACTTCACCTCTCTCTCAGCTTTTGTGGAAGCCTTTAGAACAATTTCTTCCTCCAAAAAGATGGCTGTCAGCAAGCAGTGTAAATCCCCTTAATAAGGGACAGGAACAGGGAGGGAGGATAGAGAAACACCTAGAGAAATTAATTCCTATAGCAATGTCACAGTAGTTAGTCAGTAAAGATGGAGCTACCCTTTTAAGCACTAAGTTCTGTTTCCCTTCATGACTTGTGATGTTCTTTTCTTTCATTTAGAAAAGGAAGCAAATTCTCCATGAGCTGTGATGATCACCACTTTCTAAGAAGATTCTGAGCTTCTAAAGTGGCTTACCAGCTACTCTGCTACAAGTGACTATTTAATCACAGAAAATGGGTTAAAAATACAAGGGAGAAACAGCAAGGAAGCCTTCTTGGCTTGGTGGAGTGAGCTGTAGACAGATGGGAGAGGAACATTTTTTAGCTGTTTTCTTTTACTATGGTCACAATGAATATTCATTGGAATTGCAGTTTTAGAAAGGCTTACTTTGGAGGGAAGAGCTTGCTTAGCTGCCTGGTACTAACACCCATAATAATTTTATGTATCTGTTCCTTTATAAACATGATGCAACACTTCCAGGGCAACAGGAAATCTGGCAATGAAACTATATGAAGTATATTCAGTTTTCTATTGCAGTTATAACACTTTACCAAAAGTTTCACTGTCTAAAATGCCTGAATTTATTACCATGTGGTGTTGTAGCTCCAATGTCAAAATTTTTCTCAGGGGGTTGAATCAATGTGTCAGGGCTGAGTTCCTTTGTGCAGGCTCTAGGAAGAATCTCACTTTATGGCTCACAATCCTTGGTCCTCTTCTGTCTTCAGAAGCACCAATAACCAATTCATTCTCCCATCCCAGCTCTGGCATTCACTCCTTTGCATCCCCATCCACATTTAAGGACCTTGTAATTACCTTGGGAAGCCTGCACAATCCGTGATGATCTTTCTGCTTTAAATCTTTCTGATTAGCTGCCTAAATTGTCCTTGACTGTGGGTTTTAACACAGTCTCTGGTGCTAGGAACTAGGAAGTATGAATCTTTTGGAAACTATAATCAAGTTGCTAACAAGATAGACATTTTTATTCCTCTTGACTCAGTTTGATTCATGAGAGGTGAAAACAGTTGCCAAGGCTCTTTTTTATGAGCATAGTAGAGTTTTGCAAATAGTATGTGTGAGTTTATATAAAATTAGTTGGTACTGCAAATATTTGTACTTTGGAATATACATGTGCAATAGTGTAAGTGATAAACTCCAATGGCAGAAAGGTTCTTTGAAGTTGCCACTGTTTTTAAGTTGGAGAAGATAAATCCTTAAATGATGTGTGGATGTGCAGTGAGCAGTAAAGTGTTCTCATCATAGTTGTGTTACTTATGGTCCATCCCTTAGGGACTCAGCTTCTTGCAAAATGAGTCGGTTATACCAAATCAGTTGAAAAGTTTCTTTTTGCTCTTCAATATATTTCAGGAAACAATCCATCAGTGATTAGGCCATTCATTTACTTGATTTTTATCTTTTTGACTAGCCTCAGGGAGAAATACTCCGCTTTCTCCAGTGATTCCTACATGACATGCCGTAAATCCCTTAGTCTTAGATGAGTTCATACAAGAGCACCTCAGAGGGTAGGATTCTTTATTTTGGCTCAGCCACACTCTTTGCCTCAGGGTTTTTCTACTGAATAGAAAGTCGTTCCAAGGCTTACTCAATCTCTTTTGAGAGGATGAGACTGTTTGTGTTGTGCTAGTTGTTATCCATTCTCCCCCATTTGCTTTTCTATTTCAAGCAGACCTTAGCATGAAATTTTAGGATGGATAATTAGGTTGGTTTTTTATATTTAGCCAGGAAAAGGAGTGAATGGGCTCCATAGGCATTCATAAATGTGTATGCAGCATGGAAAAAGTTATGTTTCAAGTCTGAATGAATCATATAAAAGTGGCCCTTTAGAGAATAACTATGTTTGTTGAAGGAGACTGTGGCATATGTTGGCCATGCAAATAGCTGAGCCAGCTTAGATGAGTTCCCCTAGGAACAGTGTAGGTATTAGGAAGAGCAAAGCCCTGGGATGGCCCTGTGTACTGGGAGCAGCCGAGGGCAGCCCTGCCCAGTGCCTGTCCTCCCGAGGGCTCTTTCCAGTGAAGGCTCCCACTTTTGGGAAAAGACTGTGCTGATAGCCTTATACAGGCTATTGGCAATATGTGCACATTTTATACAACATTATTAATTGTACAAAACTAGGCTCTACCACAAATTAATTTTATAAAGTAAAAATAATATTTTATGTATAAGTATCTCATATATATGTCTATCTATCTATCTATCTAGTAAATTTTGATAATAGTCCAATGTATTCTGCTTCTCCAAACTGAAAACTCCCACCTTTTAACCATTTGGTTTACTTTGGGATGTTTACATTAATGCAATTATTGATCTGTGGGGCTTAAATGTGCCATTTAACCTTACGCTTTTTGCTTTTTTTTCCCCAATTTTCAATCCTGTATGCAACTTTAAAAATTATCTTGAAAATCCATTTTGGCTTATCTATAATACTTTGTGTGTCTTTATTTGTATAGATTTTTTTCAGGAGTGCTGTGGGTTTTCCATTGCATATATATAAGGACAATCTAACAAGGTCAACATTTTGCCACTGTAAGTGATGCAATAATTTCATTCTTCTCATTGCCCCTTCATTCTCCTCTGTTTATAATGCAATTGATTTAATATTTTTCTTTGTACACATGGAGCTATATGAGAGAACATGACACTTCACTTTAACTGTCCAACATACTTAGGAAAATAAAGAGGAAATACAAACCATTTTATACTTGCTCGTATTTCCCTCCTTCCATTTTTTATTTCTTGGTGTTTCAAAGTCTTTATTTGTAAAATTAACTCTGCTGTGAAAATCTCTTTGTTCTTTTATTTCCTTTTTATTTTTGAAAGATAAATCCAAATTGACACTTACATCTGTTAAATTTATTTTCTATTTTATTTATATAGCTCAGATTGATAATCTGTTTTTTTACCTTCATGTTTTTGCATGGTGTGTGTATCTGTTGATTTTTTAGCTTTTAAACGAAGTTATAATTTTCAGTTCTGAAATTTCCATTTGCTTGTTGTATGCATTTTAATTTCTTTGCTGAAATTATTTGTTTCAGCTATTTCAGTCCTGTGTGTAATTACTCAGCAAAGCAACTTTATTATGACTCCTTTAAAATTCTTTGTTAGACAGTTCTAGAGTTTCTGACATTTTTGATCTGGCATCTATTGATTGTGTTTTTCATTCAGATTGAGGTTTTCCCAGCTCTGGAAGGATAGCTGATTTTTTTTTTTTAACACAGGAAAGCACAAACATTATCCCTCACTATCATAAACTATGATTTCCAGTGTTTCACATTTGCGGAAATCACAGGGGTCAGCACATCTGAAGTGCAATGGATGAACCTCAACCTGGGGAAACCACCTTCATGATTGTGGTATCTCCTCTGCCATGTAAGTATGGGAAGTAAGTGATTTTTGACTGACCAAACAGAAGTTTGATATAATGAGAGGAGTTTGAGCTCTTCCATGGCATTGGACAATGGTAGAGGGTTTATTGCCTAAGGATTTTCTGCCTTTTCAGGATGGTCCCTCCTCCTTTGAATAGAAACAGTGGTATGAGAGAAGACAAGATAGCTGATCAGTGAGCAACAAAATACAAAGCCTCCCGGGAGAAACAACTCATATGCCAGAATAAAACACCCTGGAGAGATCCAGACAGAGGGAGATGGATCCTCTTGACACAGGAAGAAATTAAAACATAAAAAAGCTCATCAAATACATTGGGACTACAACTGAAACAGCTAAAAATTATGGGACATAGCGTTTTCATTCATGGCAATCTGCAAAGTTTACAACAGCCTGAATCCATGTTGACTGGCAGAGCTGCCCAAACTCATTCCCACTGCCACTCACAGGAAGCACAGCAGCGCTGAAGTTGGGGGTTGGTGAGCCCAATGGAGAATGGAGCTGGCAAAGGGACCTTCATTAATCCATGGTCAGTGCTGGGAATGAGATCCCTCCACCCTGGGAAGGGCGAGACCAAATGGGCAACATGTTGGAATTGGGCAGGAGGAGCCTGAACTGGGAGTGACAGTGACTTCAGTTGGTTGCTGCTCCCCAGAGCAGATTCATGGGGTTTGCTTGGACTGGGCTGTGCTCCTGGCTGGGACCCAATGAGACATCCCATATTGATTCCTTGTGCCTAGCAAGCACTAACCAGGTGAAGGCACTTGAACTTTGGCTGGCTGGGTGGGGAGGGGCAAGCAAAGGCAGCCGCTGCTTGCACCTCAGTGACAAGAGCAGGCAGGAGAGGGCAGAGGTCCCTCGCCAGCGTGCTTTGGAGGAAATATGGCCAACAGGGAAGGGGGCTGAGACCTGCATTTTAACCTGTGAGGAGGAAGCCAGGACCATGACAAGAGAGAGAGGCAAGAGGAGGCCCCCAGCCCAGAACCCTGAGAGCACTGATCCAAGAGAGGGAAAAATGAGGGAGACTGAGGGCAGCAGACATGCAACATCAGACATGGCTTCAATAGACATTAAGAGATATCTTTGGGACCTTGTAGATGAGCTCAAAACTGAAATATTAAATCAGGTAAAGCAGGATATGAGTAGAGTAATAAAAGAAGTGCTAAGCATCTATCAGGAAGACATAGATGGAAGTAGGGGGGAACACAAAAAGAGGAGAGAAACATTTGGTAAAGAATATAAAAAAATATAGAATACATGAAGATCCAAAGAGATTACCAGGAAATTAAAAACTCCACTGAAAGCTGGCAAAACTCCTTAAAAGAAACTAAGGCTAGACTATCAAAACTTGACAAGTTTGCAGTGTGTGATGATGAAAGGAAAGATCTCTTAAAAATAACCAGGAAACAATACAAAGGCAATGCAAAGGCTAGAAGATGACAAGAGTATCTACAATTTAATAATAAGAAATGTGAATGAAGAAGCAGGAATACATACAGGCGAATTACAAAGGCTATTCATGAAATAATTAAGGAAAACTTCCCAAGCATGGGCAAAGAAAATGACATTCAGTTGTGTGAGGCATACATAACTCCAGCCACCTACAACCAAAACAGATCTACACCCAGACATATAATAATCAAGATACCAGAAACTCAATATAAAAATAGAATATTAAAAGCCATCAGAGAAAAGAAACAGATTACCTATAAACTTAAGCCCATCAGAATCACGACTGACTTCTCAACACAGACCATCATATCAAGAAGAGCTTGGAGTGTAGTATTCCAAGCCCTAAAGAAATTAACCTCCAGCCCAGATTGATGTACCCTGCAAAACTGTCACTAGAAATTAATGGAGAAACAAGATGCTTCCATGACAAAAAGGAACTGGGGGAATTTGTGGCCACCAATCCAACCCTACACAGAATACTGAAGGACATTCTAGAGAAAGAGAAAAAAATACCAGGATTTTAGGAACAGTGGCAGAAAGGCCTCAATGAGTGGGGTAGGCAGTAGACTGAAGGAGAAAACTAGACAAACAAAGGCAGAAAAATAGCATAGCAGAAATGAGGCAGAGAAGGATAACTAGAAACTCTAACATAGATGGCCTTGATATACTGTATTCTTAATAGTGCACCAGGATCTAAAACCCACATTGCACACACTACTCTGCTTGGATGTATTATATTCTGTCCCAGTCATTCTACCTGTACTAGATTTGAGGGCACAGACAGTAATCCTGAAAATAACAGGATATAGTACAGTAATCATCCTTAATCTCCTACTAACTTAATCTAAAGTTCTGTAAAACCTACACTGTTTTACCATGACTGATCGTAATCAAATCTGGTTTGTTGGATCTCTGTTTTGTATTGATAGATTTTATTCAAAGCTGTTATGATCAAGTCTGAGAGTATAGGCAACTGCACTGAAGATGACACTAGATATTCGCTAGAATATCCACTCTGGTTTGATTATTACCTGCCTTTGAAGTTTTATACTGTCTACAATGTTTTATTTTACTAATATTGTTATGTACTGCTTTACTCAATTATACTGCTATATTCAATTATGCCTGATGATATAAACATTCTATTGAAGATAATAAGAAACAACACAGACATTCTGTTGAAGATAATAACATATATGTTTCTTGTAGTAATCATTGTAGATCACCTTGTACTGTGGTCTTATATGACTCTTTGGTTTCATGTTTTTATAGGAATTTGTTTTGTTTTGTCTTGCTAAGTTTTGCTTTTCCCTCGAATACAAAAAGGATAGAAATATATGTAGAGATTCATGCATGCGTAGCTGTTTACACTCTCACTGTTTGACTGTTTTGTATGCTTTAATTTTGTAACTTGAACAACTATTTCTAAGAGGGCAATATGTAATTTATTAACTAGTGATTTCTTATCGTTTATCTTTTTTTTTTGAAATTCTGTATTAGCATAACCATGTTGCTAAGCTGTTACTGGATCATTGAACTTCTTTGCAGTCTCACTGTTTGACTATCTACTTTGTATGCTTTAATTTTGTAACTTGAACAACTAAGGAAGAAGACAATATGTAATTTATCAACTAGTGAATTTTCACTGCTAATTTTTTTTCTGAAATTCTGTATTGTTTCTACCCCTTTTACTGTTTTGGTTATTTTCTTTTTAAATAAAAAAAAAAGAAAGAGAAAAAAAGAAACAGTGGTATGTTTTTTGAGATATTTTTCACTTTGGGGATGTTTTTCACTTGAGTCTGTTGACATTTCTATATTGCTGGTTTCTTTAGCTACAACCCTGAATTACAAAGCCAAAAGAACACCTAGAAAATGCACCATCTGAACATTTCTTCCTATTTGCTTTCTTCCTTCTGGTTTTCAGGGTCTTCTCATGTTTAGTTTCTGTATAATGTGGGTTTTGAATCAGAATTAGTGGGAGGAATAGGGCAAAGTACATAAACTCCATCTTTCTAGACACAAAAACCTATTCATTTTAGAGATGAAAATTATTGACAGTTTTCTGTCTAGAGTCTTTGTTTCCTCAGAGAAGACTGGATTAATTTTCCAGATCAAAATATCCCAGGACATATAGAGATGCAGTACTCCTTGTACTAGGCAGAGAATAAGCAGAGTATTTACCTCAAAACCATTGGCATAAGACTGAGGAAGGGACTTAGACATGATCCATGTTCGTGCATTTAGTGACGTGGGGGTGATGTCTATGTTTGTTCATCAGGATTCCTTGCATGGAATTTCTGTTCCTTTTTGAATTCACCTATTTGATGGGCTCATCAAATCTACTTGGGAGCTGCTTGACAGTTAGAAAGCTGATATGGGGAGAAAACACAAAAGCATTCTCTTTGAATGCATGAATAAATGACTTTGGATTTGTAGTTTTCATTGTCATGCTCTGTGGGAAGCAATTCTTCATGCCGCACGAATTGAGCTCATAACTACCTGTTATTTTATCAGTGACAACACTGGTTAAAATTATAAATTGTATTCATTAATGCAAATTAATATTTTCTATAAAGAGATTTTTAAATGTTGAATACTTGAATACATTAGCAATATCTGGACAAGGAACACTTATTCTCAATAGTGATTGCCACTATTTGCTTCTTGCTTTATCTTTTATTCATTTTTTTACATAAAAATTATCTCACTATACACATTGTATTCTTTATTTCCTTCCAGACTGTATCTAAAATATATTAGTATAAAGCTACAAGCTAATTTTCTGTCAAAATGACAAAGTTCTGTTGAAGTATTAATTTGAAAAAGGTAGTTTTTCTCTGTCTCTTAGGAATTCACCTAGGAGACAAAGATTGTACGTTTTATCTGTTGTTGTGAGTATCTTGGCTTCTGCTCATCCTGAGGCCTTGACCTCCCAGCCCTCCATTATGCATAACTAGATTTGGCTGTGTTCTTAGTTCATCCTTTCACTGTACCCCTTACACAGGCAGCCAGGTCCCTGATATCCCAGAATTACATGATGTTTCCTAAAACTATGTTTTTACAGCGTAACTAGTCATAATTTTGGTGACTATCTTTAAATACTTTAGGGCATATAGATGATCAAATTTCCTTGTCAATTATATTAGGATGAGCTTTCTCCAGACTTTTAACCTTGACATCTTAAGGCTTATTTTTCACAGGCCATTAATTATCTTATTTTGTTGCTTTCCTAAAGGCTCTTGCTAACAATTATAACCCTATGATGTTTTGTTTCAAGCATTTTCTTATAGGGAGCTATTTCTCAGATCTTGTCTCAGTCTGGAAAGTTTATATTTGTAATCCCATGGAGAAGTTTTTGGAATTCTAGTGAGTTAATTCCAATCTGTCACTTTCAGCACAACCCAAGGTGAGAAGAAAAGATGTTAAGACAAACATATATATATATATATATATATATATATATATATATATATATATATATATAGTTATGGGGCGCCAAGGGGCTTCTAAGTCCAGCCAAGATGATTGTTCACTGGAACAAGGAGTTAATTCCAATCTGTCACTTTCAGCACAACCCAAGGTGAGAAGAAAAGATGTTAAGACAAACATATATATATATATATATATATATATATATATATATATATATATATATAGTTATGGGGCGCCAAGGGGCTTCTAAGTCCAGCCAAGATGATTGTTCACTGGAACAAAGGCCACAGCCCAGGGCCCAACCCTGGTTTTTATTAATTCTCTATGAGGGGCGTGGCTTGGGAATGAGTGACAGTGAGAGTGGTGGGAAACGTGTGGTTGCTGTGAACCCGGCTAGGTAAGAGGCCTGAGATGATCCCTGTGATATGAAGAGGGAAAGAAACTCAGAGAGACTGATCAACTGAGGTAGTATCTAATATTTTTAGGGTGGGCGCTTCAGCTCTGATGTACAGTCTTTTTTGCCCTGGGAAGTCATAGCTTCTGTCTTAAGGCTCGGTCCCAACTGACAGCGCGGAGCATGGCTCTTCATCTTGACCTGCTCCACCGGGTCTTTCTGGGAGTCACTGGGTGGGGAAACGACTGTCGCCTTGCTTCAAAGATTACATATCAGTTCCTCAGCCAACTCCATTTATGTTGCTTAAAGTCAGTTGAAGGGACAAAGAAATAGCTTAGCCGGCTCTGTACATGTCAATGCAATACACGGAGATAGCTCTAAGTTTATCTAAAATGGAGATAATTGCTCCTCTTTCAAGGAGTGTTGTCTGGGTAGTTCCTCACATCTCATAGAAAGAATTCTGATGTTTACAGGTTTCTGATAACTTTAACATCATACAATGAGACTTGTTATGGGTTTCTAGAATTCTTATGAAGATACTGGTTGGCTTATAAAACTGGGAATTAAACATCAAGTAGAACAAGAATTAATTAAATAGAATAGAATAAACTGATAAAAATAATAAATTTTTATGGGCTTAAAATTGCTCATCATTTAATGTTACTTTCTAGACTTCAGCCAGAAAACTTACTTTATTTTCTTAAATTACCTATACCTTAGAGAAATTTGATAGTATATATTTTTATCATCAAAATTGAAACATTTGGGGCTGGGGATTTAGTTCAGCAGTATAAGTGCCTGCCTGACAAGCAGTGGGTCATGAGTTTGATCCCCAGTACCAAAAAAAGAAAAAAAAAGAAGCATTTACTTTAATCTCTCCCTGATCTCACTAAAATTCAGAAAGTATTCATGAGTGACCTCTTTTTCACAGTAATAAAGCTGCTTGCATGAATTCAGTAAAAAATTTGTTCTCGTTAAAATCCAAGACATAGTAAGAAAAACTGGTTACGTTATCAAAGTGTAGACAGCCCTGGTGTTTGGCTGTAAGGTCTTGCTGGTCTTATTGAAGAAAGATTCTAAATATAAAGAAAATGCAATCAAATCTCTAAGTATTGCTGGTAAAGTCTAGTGGTAATTCTTTGTAAGGGATTCCTAGACTGGATAGAATTTTAAAGCCTAATTTGAAATTCCTTAGAAACAGATTTGAAAAAAGACTAAGACCAATTAATGTTCTTGTCACACTTATGAGAATAATTAAGTCAATGATATATTTTAAAACATATAGGTTCACTATGACTAGCTTTGATAAAGCTCAAGGTAAATATAGACAGCAATTGTATCTCTGTAGAAAATTCAGTTGTCTTTGTAAATATCAGATACTAGTCCTATTTATTGCCCTTAAAAATTTTACTACTTATGTTACCCTATTCTTGAAACCCCACAAGCTAGAGATGGATCTGTTGTGAATTTCAGAGGACAACACTCATATGTGCTGCACGAGCCCCTACAGAGGTCACTAAAACATCCAGTGCACATAACCAGAGATATTCAAACTACAAACCAAGAAAATACATTTTGATCTCAAATGTAAAAACCACTCTATTAGCTGCCCCTTTCAGAGACTATTTGTAGATTTTTCTGTCTTGTAATGTTTAATTTTCTTTTGTTTTAGCTGCTTAGGGTGGTGAAGACCTTGACTGGCTAAGAAGCATACACCAGTTCTTGATGTTAGCCTCCCAAAAGTCCTTATTGCCTTCTCCTTAGTGAGCTCTATTCTCTCAAAGGTTTTAGAAAAGTGTTTAAAGGGATAAACACAATTAAAGGGAGACAGTTTCATTGGACACAGCTTCTGCACAATGCCCCAATAGATGGAACCAAACCAAAATGGAGTAGTTACTGGGAGGCTAGGTCCTGTTGCAGTGAGGAATCAGAACCTTACTTCCTTGGGTCTTGGTTCTTTGTGACCTTGATGAAGGAGTTCAATCAAGACCCATAGGCCCTTCAGAAATAAGATAGAATTCATTGTAAAGTCAATAAGGGGAGAGTTACACCTTCAAACAAAAAGGTGGACAAATGCCTTGGAGGCAGCTGCCCAAGAAGGAATTTGGAAACGTTTTTATGCACCCAGAAGTTATTTCTGGTGTTCAGGGAACTAGAAAAATCATGATGCTTATCAACATTTTAACATAGAAATTACAAAATTTTACTTAGAAGTTACTAAGTGGGAATTGCAAAAATGTTTCTGTCCTTTTTTCAATGGTCGGTGTTTTCTCAGGGGCTTTAATCATATAAGAAGTTTACAAAAGACAAGTTCTTAAGTTAAACCAAGTCCTGGTCCCAACCAGTTTAAAGAGCAGGTCCATTCCTGATCTCTTTGGGCCGCAGGTATGGCAGTGAGGAATGCAGTATGCCTCATTCTAGAGTTATGTGACTAGGTGGCCAGGTACCAGAAGGAATTTGCACAATAGTCCTGAGATGTCATTGTGCTCTGTGGGATAGCTTTAGGTCTGAGACTCCTCATATGATTATAATTGCAATAGAAAATGAAATCTTTCTTCAATTAATTGGCAATTCATGCTAGTTTGGTACCTGCTCCTTCTGCTCCTCAGGCATACTAATGTCTATTTACCTGCTTCATGGAGACAGTCATGATAAATGTAATAATTATTCTGCAAGTGTAAGCAAACAAATCAAAAAAGAAAGTTGGTCTTCCTGAAAATGGGAGATCCTAGTAAACCACTGTCTGTAAAACAAGGGAATATTCTCTTGATTTGTCCCTTACCAAATTAAACTGGTATAACC
The DNA here is from genome assembly GCA_004027455.1 of Hydrochoerus hydrochaeris. NCBI lineage: Eukaryota > Metazoa > Chordata > Mammalia > Rodentia > Hydrochaeridae > Hydrochoerus > Hydrochoerus hydrochaeris. Next base: position 60,870 of record PVLA01006309.1, read on the forward strand.
AGCCTGGAATAGTCAATTTTTAAATTTTTTATTTTTTAAAATTTTTTTTGCTTTCTTGTCTCAACTTACAAAATCCACTGTTCCTCCATTACCCAGATGTAGCTTTTCTTCTGTTTTACAGAGTAGAATCTGCCTTGATCCACAGACTATGAAAATAAACGATTACATCTATAATAAACTCGTGATTTTTTTTCTTTTGACAAAATCCATCAGTGGTCATCAGATCATTGTGATCAGAGGAATAAAAACAAGATAAGCAACAATATTTCATTAGTAAATCTGACATGTGAGTTAAGTGTTCACACTAAGATGAAAACAAACCAGCCATGACAGTCCCAGGGAGTGGCATTTGCTTCCTCCTCTTGGTCAGTCTCTTTTAACTAAGAGGCTGACAACAAAGGGAAGATTTCTTTCTCTGATTAGGAGATCATCAGACTGTGTGGCTCAAGTGCCTCAAATTCCTGTGAAAGGAAACTAAATCCCAGTTTCAACAGTAAAACAAATCTAGAAATTGTACCAATCTGAAACTACCAACTAACCTCTCACTGCTCTAACTGGGAATTTTCACTTTCACCAATCAAATATGCTTTCATAGTTTTGCTTCCATGAGCACATTATAAAAGTTGCTTGACTCTATCCTCTTAGTGGAATATTAAACTGCTTTGCAAGCTTAAGCTACCACATTCAAGAATCATTTCATAGTCAAGTGCTTTAAAATTTCACCATTCCTAAATTGATATTTTACCACTTTCATTTGTCCTCTTGTTGGAAACAATTTGGGAGAGTCAAGCATAGAGGTGGAGGCAGAGTGAAGGACTAGAGCTGGGAGAGTTTTCCTCCTTTCCCCTAAGTGCTAACCCCACTGTGAGGCCCAGTGAGGTGCAGCCTTCAGGAATCATTGTACATTGATCTGCACAGGGCTGTTTGACCTGGCAGCTAGTTTTTCCTGGAGCAAGGACAAGGAAGGGAAAGGATTATGGAACAAGAGATGAAGCTAATCTGTTTCATAGCTGAATCTTAAAAATGACCACTATTTCAGTCATGTTCTACTGGTAGTACAGATCAGGCCAGGGGAATATGGCAGGGGATACACAGAGTATGGTGAGCACCAGAAGGTATTTATGTTTGTTTCTTTGGTTTTACTTTTCTTTTTTCTTTTATTTAATTTATTTTTTGATCAGTACTTATTAATTTTACAAAGCATTGTGTTTTAGGGTGGAGTTTTCTTATATGGATGAAGCATATTTTGAACATTCTCCCTTAACCTCCCATACATTCTCCTTCCCCATTCTTACTCTTTTTCTCTTTTCTAATATAGTTTCTTTTACTTTTATGTCACCTTTTTTAGATTTCACATATTATGGAAAACACAGGAATCCTGGTTTTCTGTGTCTGGCTTATTTTTTGTTAATCCAGTGATTTCCAGTTTCATGCATTTTCCAGGAAATGACATAAATTCATGTTTTATAGCTGAATAATACTTAATTGTATAAATATGCGTCACATTTTCTTTATTCATTTTTCTGTTAACGAGCACCCAGACTGATTCTTTGGGTCTTTGGAACTTTAGTGCAGCAGAATGGGGTGGGGTGGAGGTCTTGGAGGCCATTATGTGAACTGGAAAGTATTTGTGTCCACTGAATTGAATGAACATTTTCGTGATATGATAAGCAAGTAAACATTATTGCCTGAAGAATCAAACACTGATTCCTGTTCCAAAAACTTGTGCTGCCCTATTAGGATGCTAACCCATGTATTTCAGTTTAATATTGACTTTTCATAAATGTGTATTCCACAATTATTATAGCATATGTAGTCTATTCACCTGTGCTATTAGGAAATATTTATTAAGCACCTAGTATACACCATTTCATCTTCAAACCTTCTTACTCAATAGGGCTGATAATCATTGTCATCTCCGTTTGCAGATGGGATGAGTGAGCCTGGGCCATGGGCACTGTAAATGCTGCCAGTCTGTCAGAGGCCATCAGACCCAGGCCACTTGTCTTCTGCTGTTTGCTGTGATGGTGACAGGGAACTAGGTCATACACATTCATCATAGAGGTCTTTGTCCTTTTAGTAAATACAGAAACTCTGGAGAAGAATTTCACGCATGTACTTCTTTTAAGTGTATTAATATGGGGTTTCCTGGGGAGATGTACTAACAATTAGCTAACTTTGTGGATGTCCACAAAATTTCAATGGGTTGAGCTTTGATTCTTCTAAAATTAACTCTAAAAATTTTAGTGAGCCAGGAGGAAGCCTGCTCTAAATGTTTCCTTGGAAGCATTCTTATTTTATATTTCCTGAGCTGCTTGCAGTCATCTGTCTTGGAGAGTCTTTGTGTCCTGTGTGCAGAGCTGGAGTTGTATCCTCAGGGACAGAGACTGGTACAGAAGGCCCTGCTCCCCATCCCTCAGGGAGGCACTACAGTCTTAGTTCCCTGCTCATTCAGCAATGACAGTAAACATTCTGAACTCTCAGTGACTTTTCCTTTGAGTTCATAGGAATGATACAATCACACTTTCTTTCCTAAGAACTATAAAACAGCATATATCTCCTTTACATTTCCATAAAGTCACACAAGAGAAGGTAAACAGATACCCTTAAAAGGAGATTTTATTCAAGTGTTCACATTTTTTCTAGGTAAACATGGAGATTTTCTTCCAAAGCAGATTAGTCCCTTCTGTTCAATAAGACCTATTTATAGGACCATTATTTACAACCACATGGAATCACTCCAAGGTCTATATTTTTACAGTCAGTGTCTTGGAAATTAGTATGTGTGGCATATTGTATATTGCAAAGAATGGTCCCAATATTGTCTTTCATTGATGGCTACTTATTATTATTTCTTTGTCATTGGACCTGTTGGCATGTTTTAACTGTCTTAAGTTACAGAGTTGGTTGGAAGTGAAGCTATGTGACTGTTTATCTAGATCATAAAATGTTACATGTTTTCTCTTAGGAACTTAGGAAGATTCCATGTGAAGTACATGCAGTGAGGTGTAGACTTGTGATTTGTTTTTAAAATTTGGGTTTACAATTGTTTTTAGACATCATTGAGTAATCATATTTTTCTTCAATGATTAAATTTCTATTTTTTGTTAACAAAAAAATTCTATTCTTGCAAGAATTTATAGCTAAAGATTTATTTTTCATTCCACTGTGTCTAGCAAGGCAACAGATGATTTAAATTCAGGAGATCTGTTAGTCCTTAAAATAATCTTTGGACTAAAATTCAGGAGATCTGTTAGTACTTACAATAATCCTCAGATGATTATTGATACTCAGAACTATGTAAAGTTTTTGGAAGAAGAAATAAAAAATTAATCTTTTGTTGGGTTTCTGAAAGCTGTACACTTTGCTGAGAATACCAACTGGGAGGACTTATTCATGAGAATAATTTAGAAATATCAAATTGTTTAAATTATCAGACTGACTTCTGTTTTGTAAGTTTTGAATTTTATCAAAAGAGTCTATGCAAAAGAGTTTTCCTTTTCTTAGCTGAATTTTATATGATAAGGTTATAAAGTCTTGGTTATTTTGTGATGGTAAGCATCTTCTGAGAATACCAACTGGGAGGACTTATTCATGAGAATAAATTAGAAATATCAAATTGTTTAAATTATCAGACTGACTTCTGTTTTATAAGTTTTGAATTTTATCAAAAGAGTCTATGCAAAGGAGTTTTCTTTTTCTTAGCTAATTTTATATGATAAGGTTATAAAGTCTTGGTTATTTTTTAAAAGGTTATTTAAAAAATTATTTTTTAAAAAGTTGATAAGCTTGAAAATTCTAGAGAAGTAAAGAAATCTTGTTTTATTAATTATAAATTATGAAATCTTGTTTCAATTAATTATCTGATGAGGTACTAAAACAATCTTCTTGATATGATAGGAACTGTCTTTGTTCCTTTGAATAAGCAGACCAGAGAGAATCACAACTTTATGATAAGATAGAGAACTTGGATTTATCTTCAGATTTTACTTTTTCTGCTTTCCAGGCAAAGGCAGTCTATACTTGTTTTTAGATTGTCTCAAATATGTCTTTTAATGTTTTTATGGAATAAATGTAAATATATTTAAATTATGATCTAAATAAAATTTAGGACTTGCATTGTGATGAATTTGAATTTTCTATGAAACTAATAAAACTTAAGTTTTAGGGTCCCTCATCTGTCCAGGTTCCTTCCAAGACTCTACAAGGAACAAAGAAAAGAAAAATGGATTTAAAAATTCCATGAATAAACAGCACTTCTTTCTTTATTCATTTTCTACCTGCCACTGAGACAGGTGACAAAAAAATTCAATGCTTTCTTCTCCCCCAAATATATATCAATAGTTTGAGAAGTCAGAGATTTATGCTACAAAGAACTTTGTTGATTTACATACAATGGAAATTTCTAAATAATCTGATTCTTAGATAATCAAATAAAACCAAACAGTGAAAGTGTATTGGGAGACTGTATTACAGCTAGAGGAATTTGATGGACCTGTTAAAATGGGCTTGGCTATTTGAATCCTTGTTTTTCACTGAGTGTCTCCTTGGTGAGCACACTTCCTTGCAATGTGAAGTTCTTTCTCAGTGTTACTAATGATCCATTTACCTGATATTAGTAATTGACTAAGGTTAGTGATATCCTCCTCCTTTAGCAACTTCTGAGATATCAAGGAAATTCTGATGCCTGACTACTAGACCAAAAAGCATTCCCAAGGCCCAGATCCATCTGGCTATTTCTCTTAGCATAATACATCCCATCTATTTCCAGACCAGCATGCCAAGAGATGTCTTCTGACTGTGACAATTGCCTGTAACTAACTTGACCTGCAACTAAGTAAATAAATGGTTTTCATTAATATCTGGCATGCATCAAGCATAATGTGTCTATCATTTTGTTAACATAAAATAGTTAAACATTATACAATTCCAATAAATTTACAGCAGCAGTCTTCCTTCTCCTAACTGTCAAGGGGCTCTCCCAGGGCTGAAATGCCATAAAGGGAAGCAGAATACAAGTATTCTAACCCTAAAAATCCTGGGCTTTAATAGTGTGAGTAGTTTCCCTTAATTTTTTTTACCTTAAAATTAATAAATTTATTCTGCTATTTCTAAGACAGATCACTCTTCTTTATTCTGATGAACACTGGGATGGAACACAAGTAAGGACAAAGTTCATTGTTTTCTCCTTTATCATTCAGTAATTTTTTTCCCTTGAAGCATTCAAAGAAAGAATGGAAGCAATGGAACTCAGGTAAGGATAAAAATCTTTGCTTTTCTCTTATAATTATATGATTTTATTTCTCCTACAGCATTCCAGGAAAGAACAAATAAGAGGAATTCTGGGACTCTGCTTCTGTTTTGTACTTTCTTTGCCCAGATGTGTTTTCTTTGCTGAATACACTTTTATAGGAGAACAGAGAATATGGTACAAGAATATGAAGATATGTTGAATTCAAGTGGTGGTCTTATTTATGAGTGTGAGTGGAGAACAAACCTTTCACCACATCCTTCCTTATTTTGGTTATTATATGTTACAGTTTCCCTTGTATCAAGGCTGAAGTTTCCAAGTGCTTGCATGACTGAGTGCTATGAACTGAAATCCACAGAATAAAGGATGTTCTGGAGGACAGTGCTCTAGAGCTCTCTTCTTGAAGCAGTCTTTCTCTCTTAGAGTTGTAAACCTGTAAAAGGTGGAGCCTTGTTGATTCCTGATATGTCCTTAAGCTATTTTTCCTGGTGTCCTGATTCAAAGTGTTTGACTATTTTGTAATGCTACCCTTTTCAACCATAAATATGCCAGTGGAAATTTCAAGGTCATCTGACTCTAGGGTATAGCCACCTTTAAACTGAGAATCAAGAGAAAATAGTACAGTTGAGTGATTTTAAAAAACTTTCTGTTTCCCAGGAAGAACGTACAAAATTTTGGTCAAGGAGAACTTGGTTGATGAGAAGATTAACGTTACTAAGAAGCCAAGTACTTTATATCAAGATAATATGGTGAAGCCTTGAGGGCTGTGAGGAATCTACAGCCTTCACCAATTGCCAGCTCAAGAGTACAAAAATGTAAGACTTTTCTCTGAGAAGAAAACCCCAGGACAGCCTGACCCAGAAGGGCCACCTATGTATTTACTTTACTAGGATTTGTTTCACAGCGGTCAGCATTTCACACACTCGTAGGCAACTGAAGCCATGAACAAAGCAGCCCTGCTTACTGCTCAAACTGGTGGCATGGTCCATCCATGTGGTGCTTGCTTTTAGGCATGTACAATGCCAGAGTTGTGGGGTCATAGAGGTTTGCATCTGGATTTCAGAAGATCTTGGGGGAGCAGGAACTGTGCCTCTGAGAAGGCAGTGCAAGAAGCTGTGAGTGAAGCCATAAGTGCAGTGGAGACACTGGAAAGTTGAGGGAGCCAGAAATGTGAAATATCTGAGGAAAGCCACAAGAAGTGAGCAAGGCTGGCCCTAGAGAGGTTATGAGTGCTACAACCATTGGCACTGACAGAGGGGTGGGGCTGCCTAAGTGATTTGCAGTTTGCATTTCTCTACAACTTGCCTCACTTGCTGGAGATGGAGCTATAGAATTTAATTTTTTCCCATGCTGGGTTTCTGTCTTGCTTTTGTCTCACTGGCTTCTACTTTCTTTTGGAATGGGGTTACATATCCCATGACATTGTGTTGGCAGTGTTCAACTTTCTTTTTAATTTTTACAGGGCTAACAGAGTCTCAGAGGAGTCTTTGGACGGGGACTTGTCAGCAATGATGAAACTGTTGATACTGGCAATTCTTAAAGGTGGACTGAATGTATTTTGCACAAAGAGATGCCCATGAGTTTTTTGGGGGCCAGAGGTGGCATACATATAAAATGGTGCCCAAAGCCATGTATGTTTGGAAGATGATTGGTTTATGAGGATGATAGCACTGCAGTGTTAGTGTGAAATAGGGTCTGGCTGGAGGAACTGTGTTGGCGGGCATTGCCTGGAAGGGCATACCTCCTTCCAAGGCTGGTAGTTTTGCTCTGCTTTCTTGTCATGGTGCGAGCAACTTTTCCTCTGCTATATTCATCTGCCATGCCTTCCTGCCTTGAAACCAATCAACAATGAACTGTAATTATTAACCATAGTAAGACTCTCTTCCTTTAAGTTGTGGGTGTTGGGTATTGGGGTTCAGTAACAAGGGAGGTGACTAAGATAGAGTCTAAAGTAATATGATCAAGCTCACAAAGTGAAAGGTAAAGAGAAAATTCCCAAGGCAGAAAGAGAAAAGAAACAAAAAGCATGTAAGTCTCTCTCAGTTCTTTGATAGAAGACTTCTCCAGATTAAGCTTTCTGGCCAGATGAGAGTGGTATGGATACTTTAAGTAGTGGAAAAAGACCTGCCAAGCAAAAGTCTTGTACATGGTAAAGTTGTCCTTTAAAAGTGAAAGAGAGATAAGATATATATCAACAAAGTCTGTGACTATCTACCTCCTCCAGACATGTCCTTTAAGAAATACCCAAGAGAGTTGCTCAAATGAAGTGACCTTAATGACTATGAAGAAAACATCAGAAGGTGTAAAAAATTCACTGATAAATGTAACTATAGAAACAAATTTGGTACTATTTTAATATTATAATATTGTAAACATGGTATGTAAAATATTCATGTTTTCAGGATGAGACTCAAATACAAAACAACTAAAAAATAAAACTACTTGAAGATGTTAAAATAGGAAATATAGAAAGACATAGGACATTGGAAATACATTGTGTGGGGGAGAATGGAGAACAGGTGTAGAAGTTTTTATTAGTATATTTTATCTTTTTTTGTGGGTCTTCTTTTATCTTCGTGACCATGATTTGTTGTAACCTTTCAAAATACCTTGATCAAAGGATAGCTTTATGAGCCTTGTAGTAATCACAGAACAAAAGGCTGTAATAGACAAACCCAAAACAATAAGCAAGGAACCAAAACACAATACAAGCATAGATCACATACTGGTAAAGGAAAATTGTTGAGAGGGAAAAGAAAGAGAATGTAATAAAAATTAAAAAGTTGAAAAATGGCTTTAGTAAGGCTTTATTGATAATTGCCTTGAATGTAAATGGATCAAATTCTCCAATAAAAAGGCATAGATTGACTGAATGAATAATAAAAACAATACTCAAATCTTTTCCCTTAGAAGAAACTCACTTTACTTTGAAGGGCACACATAGACTACAAGTGAAGACATGGAAGAAATGTCTATCAATCTTAACATTCTCAAATTCATCTTTTAACTGACCTAATGGTGGGAATGTAATCTGTAAAAGACCCCACCCAGATAGTGGATTCTAGAAACCACAAGCAAGCAGGTATAGGATTCATGGTGAAAGTCTTGTACTTACTGGTTATGTAAAGTATCTGCCTTCTGAATCCTCACAGTGAGGATTAAATTTCAACAAATGAAACTTAAGTCACTCAACCCATACCTAAACCTAGCTGAAACCCTCACTAGGAAGTCAGTCTCAATTATGAGTTTCACAATTGTGTGGTTTTCCTAACTTATTTGAAAATGTAGCTTAAAAATCTGGGGATACAGGGTATGCTCATTACTGGAAGAATTCTTGCTGGATCAACTTGCCTGTAACTGGACACCTGCTCTCTGGTGCCCACTGGCAGGGGCTCTGAGTGATCTGCTTAGAGTTTCTTCTCCCTATACAGCAGCATACTTGCTTCCTCATCCAGTGGAACATGCTTCTAAAGTTCACACAGTGTGTGATTTGTGTGTTGGAAGAGGTGTTCTTCTCCTCTGGCTGTGCAAATGAGGTCCAGCGGGTCTCTGAGCTTGTCATTTTGTTGCCAATTGCCTGGTTTACCACCTGCCATAAATAAGGAGGATGAGTTATATACATGTACCACCAAAATCCATGAGTCAATATTTATTCATTTATGCAACTGAAATCCTTGTGTCAGAAATAGCCACAACTTCAAGTGACTATACTAAATTCTTATTTAATAGTTAAAACATACATTCATATACACACATTTTTTTGCCTAAGTATTAGCCCTTCTCTTTTTTCCTATTCTGTGCTTTCCTTCAGCCTCCTTGGTATTTTCTCTACAGTTTTTCTGAGTTCTTTTCTTATTGTCTTTCTCTTCCCTGCCGGTCATGTCAGACATTCGGCATCTGGCCCCACTTAGGCTATTAAGGTTCTGTGCTGTGTAGCTTGGCACCCTCGCTAGGCCCTTCCCTTGCTCTCCTGGGGGGCGTTTCTGTGCTCACCTTTTTAAGATTCTGTCCCTTCAGCATCGGAGTCAACTCTGGGAGCTGGTCAACATCTTTGTTCTCCAGTGGTTTGTGCTTGGGCAAGTATTGACGGGTACTATGTTCTCTATGACTAATCTGAGCCACGTGTGGAGGGGAGCTGCTACCTGGCTGGAAGTCACATCCATCTGATGGTTCTGGGAACACAGAGTCATCAACTTTGTCATTTTCCAGTATTTGTTCATTTTTCTCATTCTCAGTGTCATCTCTCTTATTTTCTCTCCCATCTGTTTGATTTTCATGGTCATCTGTCTGATTTTCTTCATCGTTTAGATTTTGTAGATAGTTGTGAAGGTTATTCAGCAGACTTTGTACTATGTAATCTTCATTTTCCAGCATAGCACCATGCTCATCCCAGGGCAGGGCACTGCTTTGCATAAAAACAGGCTCAGGGGTGTCTTGAATTTGACCAGGTCTGTTTGTGGGTGAACTCTCACTTTCCATGCCCCCTCTATGTTTGTTAGTCAATAGCAGCTGGACTGAAAAGTCCACATTGAAAGTTATTGATTCCTGGAAAGTTGTATCCTCACAGGAAATGGTGTCCTCACAAGGGACATAGCCATCAGAGGGGGTAGGGTTCAAACTGTCTTCAGAAAACGAGTCCTCTGTGTCATAGTAGTTGCCACTGGAGAATGGGAACTCCATGGGAAAGAAGGGCTAAAATCTTAGTTTCTTTCAATTCAGGAAGCTTCAGAAGAAAAAAAATAATAGATAATATCAGTAAGAAGAGAATCATGCATAGCACGGATGTGACCCATCCATCTGTTTTTCTAGGTAGAATTATCCCATTCAAAGTTTATCCTGTGTTTTCACTCACTAAGGAAGAGTGTAAGAGGCAGTTCCTTTCTTTAAAATTCCTTTCCTCATACAATAATGCTCTCTACTAAACATCTCCACTAGACTCCTTTACTCATTTATCTTATTATAATTAAGCCAACTTTGGTATAAAATTTGCAAAGTACAGGAAAGTAGAAAGATGAAAATAGATATGGTTATGATCTCACCATCAGTGGTAAAGATGAAAATCAATGAAAGAGTTTGGTGAGCTGAACATGGTAGCACACACCTACAAACTCAGCTCTCAAGAGGCTCCAAAAAGAGGCTCTCAATTTCGAGACCAGACTGAGCTAGATAGCAAGTTTGAGCCCAGTGTTGGCTACACAGGGAAACTTGTCTCAAAAAAGAAACACACAGACAAAGCATTACTTTGTTGAATTTCATCTTAGCTCTTTTCTTTATATCCTATATATTGTAGATATATATACAAGTATACACTCATGTTTATGAATATGTAGGTGTTACATCAATGTGAACAGAAATTAGTAAATTTTATGAACCAGTCTATAATGAACATAAGGCTATTCACTAGTTCTTAACTACTCTTTTATTAATGAATCTATGGTAATTCCCTAATTAAGTAATATGGTGGTGACCAATAGATTATTACAATCATTTGAATGGTCATATTAATAGTGATTAGGTATGAATCTGTGGGAAACAGCCTTGTCCATGAACTTCTGGTTGCTTTCTTATCTTTCCATATGTAGAGTCAATGGACAAAACATAGTAGAGTCCGATGATAGTAGATGACAAATATAACAGAGTCCTGTGATAGTGGATACCAAATTGCTTTTTCAGAAAGGTAATTGTCATTTATATGGTGTTTCTCACCAGTAATGGTATATTTTGTCCCATGTTTTTTCTTCTCCTCTCTGTAAGTAATTGGGAGTTGAAGATCAGCCCCAGGCAAGCTACAAACATGCCCCTGCCTGAGGCCACAAACACACACATGACCACATGCTGCCATCTCTGCCATGCCCTGCTCGAATAGCTGCTCATCTGATGCACTGTCCACTGCTGGTGCATACACATGAGATGTGACAGAAATCCTTCAGTTTCTGAGTCTCTGAGTCAGAATTCTGAGTTTTAGGTCTGTTATTTACCTTGGTAGGATCAGTAACCAAGATATGTCCAGAACAATGAAAAAAGAAGAAAAAGAGAAAGAAGAACACAGGATTTATTCCCTTGCGTCCAAAATATTCTGTACACATACCATGCAGGCTAAAAAGGGTATCTCCTGAGACCAAAGGATGAATGCCAAGGGAGTTACTTCCCTCTTGTGAATATCTAAGGTGGTCCTTGTCCTTAGGAAATTTAGAGGCTCTTTGGGAAGGTGGATATAAACAGTCTAGTATAGGACAAGGTAGTGGGTACAATAGAAGAGCTTAAAAATCATGTCACAGAGAACAGAGATGGGCACGTCATGCATCCAGGCTAGAAGTGGATAGGAGACCTGGTCAGAAGAGATGCCTTCCAATCTGAGAATTTTACAGAGAAGTCTCGGAGTCCTGGAAGGTGAAAAAAAGGTAGAGAGCTTGGCATAGTGGAACCGGCCTGCAGTCTCAGCGCTAGGGAGGCTGAGGTGGGAAGATGTCAAGTCCAAACCAGCTTGGGGTACAGAGGGAAACTCTATCTCAAAATTAAGAAAAAAGAAGAAGAAAGGATGTGGGGAGAGGGCACAGTATAATCAGGGAGACTCAGGTGGAAAGCCACATATTATATCAGGACATTCTTCCAGGCAGTTTAAAACACATTAAAATATTTCCCATGATTAAAACAAAACAAAACAAAACAAAACAAAACAAAACAAAACAAAACTCTCCAGAGATATGACTACATGAACATTACTTTTTAAGGGAATGAGAGTGTAGCCTGTGGAATTGTGGGAAAGGAGTCAGTCTGCACTGGGTTGACAAAGGGGTGGAAGAAATACAGTGAGGGGCTGGGGATTTAGCTCAGTGGCATAAGCACCTGCCTGGCAAGCATGAAGTCATGAGTTCGATCCCTGGTATCAAGAAAAAAAAAAAAAAAAAAGGAAAGAAAAGACATGTAGTGGGAACAACAAATGGAATACAAACTGCCCAGGAGAATGTCAGTTAAAGGAACATCACTATCCCTGCTGATTTACAGGAAAAAAAATTCAGGTTCCTCTGGTTAACAGGGATGAGAGTGCAGCCTGCAGATTCGTAGGAAGGGAGTCAGGCTGCACTGGGTTGACAAAGGGGTGGAAGAAATGCAGTAGGAACACCGAGCAGAACATAAGTGGAGACTGATTAGAGAAAGCAAGAAAGGGAATGGAGGTGAGAGTTAGTTAGTTCACTTGTCTGAGTCACTTTCGTCCTCATTGAGACACAATACCAGACACACACAATTTAAAGGAAGAGAGGAGAGGTTTATTTTGGCTCACATTTCAGTAGTCTCGGTCCTTGTATGGTTGGCTGGTTCCAAGGCAGGATGGCCCGGCACAGAGCACTGCAGAAGAGTGTCTCCTTATGTCATGGCATCCAGGAAGCACAGAGTGAAGGAAGGAGCTACAACACCACTGAAAAACCCAAATCCAAAGTCTCATCTAAGACTCAAACTCTTATCTACGAATCCCTGTAAAGATCAAAAAGAAACACAATGACACAGGGTAAGCATTCCCATTACAAAGGAGAGGAAGAGGTGGATAGAAAACAGTGGGATCAAAGCAAGACTGAAACCCAGCAGGGCTAACACACTGAAACCTGTAGTTTCATGTTCAGCACCTGGGGCTAAGAACTCTAAAAGGCTTGGGCAGCACTGGCCCTAAGGCATCAGCAGTGGCTCTAACCCTCATGGCTTCTTTCTGGGGCTTTTGATCACTCCTTGCAGCTTTCCTCAGATGTTTAACCTTCCTAGCTTCTTCAGGGGTCTCTACTGCACATCTAGCTTCACGTTCCCAGCCTCCCACACTGCTTTCTCAGGGGCAAAATGCCTGGCCTCTCAGGCCTTCTGAATACTGGGTGGAAGCTTCTCTGATCCTCATAACTGTTACAGTCTGCATGCCCATAAAGTTGGTACCACATGGATGATGTCCAGCTGCTACTAGCCAGATCAGGAGCCAGACCCTCTTGTATTGGGATTGCACTGGTCTCTGAGTGATAGGTTGAGTTGGCACTGTGACCTGAATCCAGGGAATTAGTGCCCCAGGAGACTATTCTCCTTCTCCAGCAGGGTGCCAAGGCTCTCTTCTCAAAGCAAAGACTTTCATTTTTGCACTCTGGGAAGGGAGTAAGGCCTTGCTAGTTCTTGTGATGCCCTCAAGTCATCTTTTCTAGTTTAGTTGTAAAGTACTTGGCTAACCTTTTTTTCTTTTTAAAAAATTGTAGCTGGGTGTGGTGGTGAATGTCTATAATCCCAGCACTTGAGAGGCTGACTCAGCAGGATTACCACAAATTGAAGGTCAATCTGGGCTACATAGCAAGACCCCGTCTCAAAACATCCCCAAAACTGCTTTTAACTGGTAGATACTAACAATATATATTTACAGGGTACCAGCATGTTTGTGGCAGGGTGAGATGTACACACCACTCCTGTCTGGAACACTCAGCTGCTGAGATTTTAAATTCTCAGCTTCAATAATGAATTAAAGAGGCAGGGTTTAAAATGAAAGATAATTTATTTGGAAACAAATCAGAAAAAAAATAAGACAGTTACTCTGGGGGATAAGGGCATCAGAAGTGAATACCTGTGAACTTTTGTACTTGGCTTCTTTTTATTAAGACTAGTGATTTTTCCATCTCCCGTGTGGGTATCTGGATGTTGTGGCCATCTGACTGGCTCTTTGGGTGTGTTTGATCCAAATCTCTTGTCTACATTCTTTCTGGCCCTTTGATTTCTTTCTGTTCTTTTGTGGTGGATAAGTATAATGGCTAAAGCCTCATAGAAGGACAGTTTAGGGTTAGAAATTAAGTAAAGGGCACATATGTGTATCTGGTGCAGGTACAGTGATGCTAAAGTGAGAATATACATATAAGTCTATATGTCTAGGTGTATGTTTTATATATTAAATCAGTGCTTAGGTGGCCTTTATCTTCTTTGTGTTTTATCAGAGGTGGGAAAAGAAGCTGGGTTTTCTGGTCTTTCACACTCCTGGCTCCGCCTGCTTTGCCTATTAGCTTGTCCTGTTAAATTCCTATGTTAATCGTGTGATCTGGCACCTCGCCAGATCTGGTTTCTCTCTCTCTGTCTCTGTCTCTGTCTCTGTCTCTGTCTCTCTCCCTTTCTCTCTGTCTCTGTCTGTCTGTCTCTCTCTTTTCTTTTGTCTTTTTAATTGCTGGAGTTTAACTGTAGAGACAAAAGCTACCTGTAGTAAGATTTCCTATTAACGTCTTTAATAAAGCTTAACAAAATCCTGCTTTGCCCTTTTTCCTCCCTATGACACCCCGTCTCTACACAGAGTGTAGACACCCAGCAAACTTTGCCTGCTTTCTCTGAAATGTCTAACTTTGTCTCAGGTGACATGTTGATACCTTTATTGAAACTACAAATCACATGAAGTTGCTAAGTTGACTAAACTGAGCTTAAACTTGAACTCCTTCTGCCTCAGCCTTCCATCCCACTAGGTGGCCTTCTTCACCTACAACTATTCCAAGGCAGCAGAAAGAAAAGAGCATGGGACTGGGAAGGAATAAACACGACAGAGTTTAGAAGCAAAATGCAGTATTTCCCTGGTCATTGCTATGAAGAAATCTTTACCTGGAAAAGAACCCTAGCCACCAGTTAACCCATTCCTGCCAAGCTATAGGCTGCTTCCTCTGTTACACACCACATGCACTTGCTGGGTGGCAGGGCACACACCTGTAATCCCAGCATTTAGGACAAAGCAGGAGGATTGCCATGAGTTAAGCCCAGCCTGGTAAGCATAGTGTGTTCAAGGCTAATCTGAACTAAGTAGCAAGACCTTGTCTCAACAAACAAACAAACAAACAAACACCTCCTAAATATAAAAAGCAAAACAAAACATGTACGCCTTTGTGGGAAATATATAAATAGAAACTTCTATGCTGTACCAGGCTAACCTTCTCCCTGCATTTCCAGTTTTGTCACTTCTTGGGGTAATGCCAGGGGTTAGTTTTCAGGGCCTGAGGGATTTTCTTTGTCAAAACATCCCCAGGCTCTATGCATTGAGGTGCAGGGCTCTAATTTACTGGAAGATACAAAGAAACCAAATCTGAGTGATTCATTCTTATCGTGCTCTCCTCCAAAAGCAACAATGTGTGTGCTTCTGAAGGGAGAAACCTTACCAAAAGAAACAGTGTTTCTGGCTTTATTCTGAATAAAGTAAGCACCTGATAACTAGTAAATCATCTACATACAATTTGAAATTTCTTGGGGTCATGAGGGACAGTGTCCGTTGGGACTATATCTTGCCTTCAAGCACTTCTCTTTTTATTCCTTACTGTCTCCGATTTTCAGCTTCTGTAAAGTGCCCTCTGTCATGCCCTTCTAACATGATGTTCTGTTTCACAACAGCCCCAGAAACAATGAAGCCAGTTGATCATGAATTAAAACTGTCTTTACTTTTCTTTTGCTGCTGGGACAAAACTCTGGATCCAAAACAAAAGAAGGAAAGGTTTATTTTGCTCACTGTTTGTGGAGGTTTCAGCCCATAATCAGCTGGCTCCAAGGCAGGATGACTCGGCACTGGGGCAACACTTCAAGGCAGCAGCCAGAATAAAAAGGGGGAAACCAAGCCTCTTCTCCCTTATATAGGTAGTACCTCCTGCTCAGGCAGGTGTAGAGCTCACAACATCTCTGTGCTTTCTTCTTGCTCAGCATGAGGATATTTACAAAATAAGGATCCTGGTTCCCTGCTGAGTCTCTTGTTAACCTTCTAAATTTCTCAAATTGACATAGTTTATCAATCATAATAGAAACATTTAAAACAAGCCTTTACTTTTTTATTTAAAGAGAAAAAAACTCAAAAAGGATAGAAGTATTACAGAATTTCAAAAAAAAAAGATAAACAGTAAGAAATCACTAGTTGATAAATTATGTATTGTTCTTTTAGAAATAGTTTTTCAAGTTACAAAATTAAAGCACACAAAGTGGACACTCAAGCAGTGAGACTGCAAACAGATCTATTCAATAATCCAACAAGAACCTAGAAATATGGTTATCAATCCTACACACCTAAACATACATGCAGCTATATCTTTTATAGCACTTCCTATTTTCTCTTTTTCACAATAGCAATTATACATTTTAAAAATTTTATTTAGAGAGAAGAAAAAAGTGAAACAGAAAAAAAGAGTAGCAACAATACAGAATTCTAAAAGAACAAAAGAAAAAGAAAGAAAAAAAAAGGAAAAAGAGAAAAAGCCCCACTAAGAAATCACTAGTTGATAAATTACGTACTGTCATCTTGGATGTAGTTGTTCAAGTTACAAAGTTAAAGGATACATTGTAGACATTCAAACAGTGAGACTGCAAATAATTCTGCTCAAAGATCCAACACAGATTCAGCAATATGGTCATCTATTTTACACACTCAAACATACATGCAGTTATATCCTTTAGAGTACTTTCTTTTCCTCTCTTTTTTACAATAGCAATTACACATTTTGGTTTTATTACACTTGGAGTTCTTATTTACTTTTTACACTAGAGATACAATATGATATTTAAAAATATGGTTCTCATTTATTTCACTAATGAGGATAGTCTCAAGTTGTCTCCATTTATTTACCTATGAACGCCTCAAGATCATCCCTTTTTATAGCTGAGTAATATTCCATTGTATAGAAATGCCACATCTTTTTCATCCACTCTGCAGTTGATAGGCATCTTGGTTGTTTGCAGGATTTAGCTATCACAAATTGTGCAGCTATGAACATGGGTGCACATATATCACTGTGATATGAACTTTTCAGTTTTTCTGGGAAAATACCTAGGAGGAGAATAGCTGGATTCAATGGGGCTTCTAATCCTAGTCTTGTGAGAATTCTCCATATGGATTTCCATAATGGTTGCACCAGTTTACATTCCCACCAACAGTGGAGCAGTGTTCCTTTTTCCCTGCAGCCTCGCCAACATTTATTATCAGTTGATTTCTTTTTTTAAAATTTTTATTTAAAGAGAAAAAAAAGCATGTAAAGGGTAGAGATAATATAGAATTTCAGAAAAAAGATAAACAATAAGAAATCACTAGTTCATAAATTACATATTTTCCTCTTAGAAATAGTTGTTCAAGTTACAAAATTAAAGCATACAAAGTAGATAGTCGAACAGTGAGAGTGTAAACAGCTACGCACACTTGAGTCTCTACATGTATTTCTATTTTTTCTGAATTAGAGAGTGGCCTATGCCACTGAGCCATATCTCTGGTCCTAAAGTTAGTTTCTTTTAAGCAAAAAAGGATTTGGGCATTGTTTTCTAATCTATTTAGTTGATCTATGTGTTTTCATTGGATAACTTAATCCATTTACATTTAAAGTAGTTATAAATAAACCATTACTAAAGTCATTTTGCAGCATTTTATAGTTTTTTCTTTTCCTCTCCCTTACAATCTTTCCTTATTATTAAGTGGCTTACTCTGATCTTGCATTTTGATTCTGTGATTATTGTTTTGGGTTTGTGTATTGTAGCCTATTGCTTTGTGGTTATCACAAAGCTCACAAAACCATCTTTTGACCATAGCAAACTATTCTGAAAGAAACAGCAAAGCATGATCACAAAGATAAGAGAATGCACAAAAAGAAAGACAAAATATAGCAAGAAAACATTCTACATCTGTTCTCCATTCCACCTCATCTCATGTTTTCTTCATAGTCATTAAAGTCACTTTGTTTTACTTTAGTATTTTTTTTATAGGAAATGTCAGGGGGAAATATATTCACTAGGTTTTCTTTGTCAAGGAATGTCTTCTCACTCCTTCATTTCTAAAGGATAGCTCTTCTGAGTCCATGAATCTTGGTTTGCAGGCCTTTTACTTTTACTAAATTTTAAGCAAAATACCCATGCTTTCTTCAGGGTTTGTCTGGAGAATTCTTTTATTATAAAGACTTACTTGCTTTTTGTTTCTTTTCTATTGTTGCCTTAAGGAGAATCAACTCTATATTTCACCTTAAGAGCTTAACTACAATAGTACTTGATTTAGACTCTATCTTAGTCACTTTTTTTTGCCACAGAGTCCCAATACTCAATACCCACAAAATTAAAGGAAGAAAGTCTGACTATGGTCTGTTGGCTCTAAAGTGGGAAGCCATGGCAGAGAAAAAGTTGCTCATGTTATGGGAGCCAGAAAGCATGAAAAAAGTACCAACCTAGGAGGGAGATATACCTTTCAAGGGTATGTCCCTAGTGGTACACCTCCTCCCACAGGCCCTAATCCACAGCAGTACTGCAACTCTATCATCCTTACAATCCAAAGATCCACCTTCCAAACACATAAGACTGGGGGCCATTTTAGATGTAAACCATAAGATTCTGCCTTTGGCCACCCCAAAAGACACATGGACATCTCTTCACGCAATACACATTTAGTTCAATGCTAAGAGTTGTCAAAATCTCAACAGTTTAAGCAGTGTTGAAAAGACTCCTTTGAGGCTTGTAGTAAACTTTAACTTATAAGAATTAAAAAGAAAGTTAAACACTGCTAACATACAAAGATAAAGGGCAAACCATTGTTTTCCAAAATGAAGAATATAGGAATAGAAGCCAATGGGACCAAAGCAAGACAGAACCCAGCAAGGCAAACATTAAAACCTGGAAGTTGATGTTCAACACTTGAAGCTGGTTGTGAAGAGATACAAAATGTAAGTGGCTTTGGCAGTCTCACTCCTATGCATTGGAGTCCTCATGGTGTCTCTCCTGGGGTGGCTTTGATCACTCCTTGTGGCTTCCATCAAATGTTCCACGTTTCTGATTCCTCCCACTTTCTGCTGTTTCTATTCCACTTTTGGCTTCATTCTTACAGCTTCATGCACTATTCTCTCAGGGATACAGTGCCTGTCCTCCCAGGCCTTCATCTGAAATCTGGATGGATGCCTCCAGGACTCCACAACTCTTGCATTCAGTGTGCTAAAAAAGAGCATCATGTAGTTATTCCTAAGGTCTGCCACCAGCTTGAACAGTAGTCAGACTCCTATTATCATAGCTTCTGTGGTCTTTGAATGCATGGAGTGTTGAGCACTGTGAACCAAATCTTGGCAAGCCAGTTCCCCTACACAGCCCTTCTGGAGCAGCTTGCCTTGATGCTATCTTCTCAAAGCAAGTTTCTTTATTTTGGACTCCTGAGTCTGCAAAACATGGGGTGTTGTGAATTCTTTACATGCTCTGAGTGTAGAATTTTATTGTTCTGATGTATAAAACTTGACTTCTTTTTTAATGTTAATCTTTTCAGCAACCAAGATCTCCACCAAAATTTTGTAAGACATTCCTTTCCAGGGAAACAAAATTTTTAAGATCACTCAGCTGCATTATTTGCTCTTGAGTCTTAATGTAAATCTGGCTAAAATTTCCAAACAATAACCATGCCCATGCCAAATTCTGAATTTTGGGCTGCCCTGAAAATTTCCTTGTTATATTGATAGTCAAAAAGCTTAGCATTAAAAAGAAGACAATCTCTTTGGATCAGAACAATAGGAAAAATGACTTAAGAACATGTCAGAAATCAGAAAACCTCCACTCTTCATAGTCTCCAAACTGCAAAACTGAAGCATCTCATATTTTCTTCATAGTCATTAAAGTCACCTTGAGGAATTCCCTTTAGTATTTCTCATAGGACACATGAGGAGGAGATATTTTCTTTCAGGTTTTCTTGTCAAGGAATATATTACCTCTCCTTCACTTCTGAAGAAATACACTCTTCCATAACTGTCTCTATAGGAGCCCATTGAAAGTGAGTCTTGTAAATTTTTATATCTCACATTAAATACAAAAATAAAGGAATAATTTTATTGACTTATAAGATAAAAAACCGAGAGAAATCACTCTTCTTATTAAAAACCAAGGTTTTACATAGGAAATATTTGCATTCTGCTCTCCTTTATGTCACTTCAGCTCTGGCAAAGTGCCTTGAATGGAAAAGGAATGTTGTTGCTGTATGTTTGTTGGAATCTTATATTGCTTAACTATTTGACCTGTTAAGGAAATGGTAGAGACAGTATGAGTGATACATGTCAGAAATTAATCAAACTATTTCTTTACTTTGTTGGAGAAAAAATCATTTACAGGGAATTGTCACAGTCAGAAGACAACTCTTGGTATGGTGGTCTGAAAATAGGTGGGGTGTATTATACTAAGAGAAATAGCCAGATGAATCTGGGCCTTGAGGATGCTTCTTGCTCTAGTAGTCAAGCATCAGAATTTTCTTGACATCTCAGAATCTGTAAAAGAAGGAGGATATCAATGACCTTATCCAATATTTATTGGATAAATGGAGTACTAGCAACACTGAAAAAGAACATCATATTGCAGGGGAGTATACTCAGTAGAGGAGACAATTATGGGAGAAAAAGGTTCCAAAGACATAGCTAGCCCCCATGTTAAACTCCACTAAAATAAAATTTCTAGATTCTTCTGACTTTAAAACAGCTCCCAAATATACTTTTTTTTTCAATTTTAAAGAGAATAAAACAAAAGAGGACAGATCAAATCAGATCAGAACAGAACAATGTAAGCAACACAGCACTTCACAACAAGACAACTGGATATTAACAGTAGCTATCATAATGTCTCTTTCTTTGAAATAGTTGAGCTTAGCTTTACACACAATAATGTCAAACATAACAAAGTACAATAAAACAACTCAAGAGAATGAAAGTATTGCAAGGCATTCTGAACCAAATAACTGAAGATGAATAATGGCTGCTATATTATCTCATTTTCCATAGAAATTTTGTTTTTAATCTCATACGTATTAAAATCCAACAAGACACAACATGATAGAGCCAATGGTAATAGAAAAACAAGAGCATGGTAGGACTTCAGAGCAAGATATTAAATCAACACTGGCTGCCATATTTTCTTGTCTTCAAAGTAACTTTTCATATGATCACATATATTAAGATCAAACAAAACAGAATAAAACCATGCCAACCAATGAATGAAAACATAAGACATCAAAGCAGTATAATGGTGAATCATGATTTCCATAAAATCTTCTGTACTCTTACCATTTCTTACACTAGGGAGACTATACAGTATTTATACATGTGAGTTTGATTTATTTCACTTCTGAGTATATATTCAAGTTGCATCTGTTTATTTATAAATATCTCATTGTGATCATTCTTTATAGCCGATTAGTACTCCATTGTATAAAAGTACCACAATTTTTTTATCTATTCCTTGGTTGATGGGCACTTAGGTTGTTTCCAAGATCTGGCTATTACAAATTGTGCTGCTATACAGCACAATCTGTGATAGCTAAATCCTGCAAACAACCAAGATGCCCATCAACTGCAGAGTGGATGAAAAAGATGTGGCATTTTTATACAATGGAATATGACTCAGCTATAAAAAAGAATGATCTTGAGGCCTTCATAGGTAAATAAATGGAGAAAACTTGAGACTATCCTCATTAGTGAAATAAATAAGAATCACATTCATAAATATCACATTGTATCTCTAGTGTAAAAAGTAAATAAGAACTCCAAGTGTAATAAAACCAAAATGTGTAATTGCTATTGTAAAAAAGAGAGGAAAAGAAAGTGCTCTAAGGGATATAACTGCATGTATGTTTGAGTGTGTAAAATAGATGACCATATTGCTGAATCTTTGTTCGATCTTTGAGCAGAGCTGTTTGTAGTCTGACTGTTTGAATGTTTACTATGTACCCTTTAACTTTGTAACTTGAACAACTACATCCAGCATGAGAGTATGTAACTTATAAACTACTGATTTCTTAGTGGGGCTTTTTCCATTTTCCTTTTTTTCTTTCTTTCTTTTAGAATTCCAAATTGTTGCTACCCTTTTTTTTTGTTTTGTTTATTTTTTGTTCTCTGTAAATACAATTTTAAAAATGTATAATTGCTATTGTAAAAAAAGAGCAAATAGGAAGCACTATAAAAGATATAGCTGCATGTATGGTTAGGTGTGTGGGATTGATAACCATATTTCTAGGTTCTTGTTGGATTGTTGAACAGATCTGTTTGCACTCTCACTGTTTGAGTGTCCACTTTGTGTGCTTTAATTTTGTAACTTGAAAAACTATTTCTAAAAGAACAACATGTAATTTATCAACTAGTGATTTCTTACTGTTGATCTTTTTTTCTTGAAATTCTATAATATTTCATTCCTTTTTCTGTTTTTCTCTTTAAATTAAAGAAAAAATATATTAAAAAACCCAAATTGTTCTGCTATAAACATCGGTGCACATATATCACTATGGTAAGATGTTTTCAGTTCTTCTGGGAATATGCCTAGGAGTGGAATAGCTGGCTCAAATGGGACCTCCAATCCCAGCTTTTTGAGGAATCTCCAGATTGACCTCCATAGTGGTTGCACCAGTCTACACTCCCACCAACAGTGCAGAAGAGTTCCTTTTTCCCCACAGCCTCTTCAGCATTTGTTGTTGGTAGTTCTGTTGATTCTGGCCCTTCTTTCTGGAGTGAGATGGTATCTCAGTGTGCTTTTAATTTGCATTTCTCTAATGACTAATGATGATGAACATTTTTTCATGTATTTATTTGCCATTCATATTTCATCAGAGAATTGTGTGTTCATCTCAGATGCCCATTTTTGGATTGGGTCTTTGAATTTTGGGGGTCTGATTTTTTTAAATTCTTTATAAGTTCTAGACAGAAGTCCTTTGTCTGAGAGACAGTTCACTAAGATTTTTTTCCCAGTTTGTGGGTTTTCTTTTCACTCTGCTGAGACTTCTTTGGACATGCAGAAACTCTTTAATAAGATATGATCCCAGTTATTGATTCTGGGAAGTATTTCCTGTGCAGCTTGGTTCTTGTTCATGAATTCTCTACCTACCCCTATGTCTTCAAGATTTTTACCTACGTTGTCTTCCAACAGGTTTAGAGTTTCTATTTTAATATTTAGATCTTTGATATGTTTGTATTTTATTTTAGTACATGGTGATAGACATGGGTCTAATTTTAGTTCTTGGCATATGGATAGCTAGTTTTCCCAGCACATTTATTAAGGAGACTGTCGTTCTTCCAGTGAACATGCTCAGCCCCTTTATCATAGATAAGGTGGTTGAGTGTGTGTCTCGACCCTTGGGTAAGTCAACGAAGGCTCTAGAGGGGTGTGAGGATAATAAAGGAACAAGAAACACGAGAAATGGAGACAAGTCAAATGCTCTGATCAAGTCTCGCCAATATATATGGTTCGGGAGCGCAGGAATCTTTTGTTATGGAAGCGTGGGAGACCAGAGCCCTGGACATCAGCAGGTTACCAAGCAATTGTGGGAGGTCCTGTACCATGTGGTGTGTGTGGGGGATGGCCAGGGAAGGCTGAGAAATAGGAATTTATCTCTAAACAGAAACTTAACCCTAGTGTTTAACTCGGAAATGTGAGGATGGCTTATTATCTTAGAATGGAGGCCAGGTTTAGGTCTCCCACAGGTCCCCCTTTTCTATAAAAATTAATAACCAGGCTGATATATCCCTGAGGAGACTGTGCCTGTCTTGGGTCAGGATGCCTTCACACTGGGCCAACTCAATCCTTACCCGTCATTGGAAAACAGAGCAGTGGGAGGCTCTGTCCTGTCTTAGGTGGTGGTTGGTAATGCGTGTGGGCTCCAGTTGCCTGTCTCTGGCTATCCAGTCTAGTGCACCAGGGTGAGGAGGTTAGGGTAGTCCGCTTTGGGCATCAGCATAACAATAGGGCCTTTTAGGGCTCTATGTAATCTCCTTTGTCGGCCATCTCAAGCCTGTGGTAATGGACCTGTATTTTTTGCTTTTTTATAGAATCTATCTGTTGTTTAACAAAAGCCATCAACTTATTTAAGAGGCAGGGTCCTAATGAGAGCAGGGCTAATAGTCCAAGTAAGGGCCCAAGTAAGGGGAAGAGGTAGGGCAACATTCCATTCCATGCGCTCCAAAGAGGGTTCTCAAATAGCTCTTTTCTTCTTTTTACCAGATCTTCTTGTAGCCTTTTAATCTTATCTTGGACTATACCTGATTTATTTGCATAGAAACAGCAGCATTCCTATAGAGCCAAGCAGATTCCTTCCTGTTCTGCTGTGAGGAGGTCTAACCCCCTCCTGTTTTGAAGAACTACCTCCGCCAGGGAGTCTAATTGATGTTGAATGTCTTGAATAGTATTAGATAAGGCATGAACATCATCAATTAACTGGTTAGAGAGCTTGATATGAGAATGTATAGAAACCCCTAGTCCTGTTGATCCTGTAGCTACAACTCTTGAAATGCCTAGCCCCACCAACAGGGGAATGAATTGAACCACCCTTTTTGTGCACCCTGCAATGAAGTCAAGGCTAGGAACAGGAACAGGCTCATTTCCTGGTATACTATCTATATCAGGTAGCAGGGTAGCCACCACACATAACCCTGTCCAATTGACAGGTAGGAGCATTAGAGCCATGTTTCCTCTGCAAATAAACACTTGTCCTTTTGGGAGACAAAGGGAGGAGCTATAATTACTTATGTAGCTACAGTTGGCAAAGCTAATAAAACCAACATCAAAATCAGAGGTATCATTATCAAATTTTCCTTGAAGGCAGGGGGAATCTTTAAAACCCAAGGGCTGTACTCTAAAGGGAAGGTTGGCATTGCAGTTCTGCTTGTTGTTTATAGTGACAGAGAATGGGGTTGCATCTGAGGGGATAGCAAGGGGCATAGTGGTGCCCAAGGTCATGCACAGCCAACATTCTCTGGCTAATTCAGGGTTGGAGGCATTCAGAGCTCTATGTGTGGCTGCCAGTATATCAGAAGTTTGAGTATCTAAATCTATTCCCTGAGACTTGGGGAGCGCTAGAGGGTGATATTTGATTTTGGGGAACATTGCATCTATAATTTCCTCTAGTTGCTTTTGTGTCTATAACTCTCTGATCTTGTCTTGAGGTCCATCTCCATCGGAGACATGAATGGGAGTGACCAGATTTCAGCACACCGTCTTACTGGGTGTATTAGGGCATGAGGCTTGGGCATACTTATGTGACCCAAGGACTTTTGGGACAATATCCCAATCCCCACCAGAAGAGTCCCTATAGGTGCTCTGTTGAATGGCAGTGAAATAAGTTTTATTGTGAGCTCCAATGCACATTTGTGCAGATTGATAACAGGAGGAATGCATTTCATAATAGTATGTTGTGCATTCCTTAGGGCAAGGTTTTAGATCCCCTGGTCATCCCCCACTGGAGGGAACAATAACAGGTTTTTGATAACATACCCAGCTTTGGTGGTAGCCTCCACCTATAGAGCTGGACTATTGGAAGTAGTCTAATCTATCACCACAATCCCAGGAGGAGGTGAAACTGTGGTTTAAGACCAGATAGTACACCCCTGGCAACTACATGGAGTGCAAAACATCTGTTGTTGTAATTCTCTAGGGTTAACTGGAGCTCCAAGACCACCTTTAGTCATGGGCAGCAGGGCCATCAGCATTCCCAGTAGCAGGATCCAGGTTTTTGGTGTCATTATCTGTGAAAAGAAGAAGTCCTCTCAGGGGGTTTCTTTTTCCCTGGAGTCATCTATAAAGTCATCCTCTACTTGTTGAACTTGATCTATTTGCTTAACTAAACACTCTGGCAGCCAACATGCAGACTTCATTTGTTTGGAATAGATACATACTGATCCCGGACCCCAGATAAGGACTGGGTCTGGGCCGTTCCATGAATTAGTTAGTGGGTCCTTCCATAACACAGAGGCAAACTGTTTTTGTGTTTCTGTGTGCCAAAACCAGATGGCATCTGATTGTCCATTGGCATCCAGATTTAAAAATTAAGAATGAATAGGGAGTGAGATAAAATATTCCTGGGTGATCCCTTGGTGGGGTACCATTCCCCTTCTTTAATTTTTTCAATAGTAAGTTTAAGGGAGAGATGTGCCCTTTCAACAATTCCCTGGCCTTGAGGGTTATAGGATATGCCTGTAATATATATGTTGGATATTGAGATGTTTGCAAAATTGAGCAAAGGTAGAGCTGGTATAGCCTGACCATTGTCAGTTTTGAGCTGTTGTGGGCATCCTAAGACTGATATGGCAGTGAGCACATGGCTGACGACATGTTTGGTGGCCTTGCCTGTTTGGAGCAAGGCATAAATGAAACTGCTAAAGGTATCTATAGTCACATGGGCATATTTAAGGTTTCCAAACTCAGATATATGGGTGACATCTATTTGCCACAACGCATTGGGCAGTAACCCCCGGGATTGACTCCAAAGTATGGAACAAGAAGATGTGGAGCGCAGGAGGGGCAATTTTTAACTATCTGTCTGGCTTGGTCTCTAGTAACCTTGTGCATGAGTTGAAAGGCCTGGGCATTGAAGTGGTATAATTGGTGACTCTTTTGTGCTGTGACAACTTTATCATCAGGGACAGTATTAATTAGTACATAGAGAGGGTTTTGAGTTTGAGTGGCTAGGTCAGCTTTGTGGTTACCCTCAGCAAGGGGTCCTGGTAACTTAAAATGGGCTTGCAAGTGTCCAATAAAGAATGGATGGGACCTTTTGGAAATCAATCTTTGTATTTGTCTAAAAAGTTCTCTGGTAGTGGAGGCATGTCTAATTTGTCCAACTGTTTCCAAAAGGGGAATAGAATGTGCGATGTATGCACTATCAGTGTAAATATTAAGGGGTTGGGTAGGAAAAGCGGAGAGGACTGCGGCGACAGCATATAACTCTGTCAGTTGGGCAGATCTGCTATTTCTTTAAAGGTTATTGTCTCATCTTGAATGATATAGGCAGCAATGCTGGTTGAAGAGTCATCAGTAAAAACCAGCAAGGCATGTTTTAGTGGTTTAAATTTGGTGACATCTGGGAAAACAAATGGATGTTCATTGGCAAAGTCAATAAGCTTGCCTGAGGGGTAATGGTTGTCTATGGTTCCTGCAAAGGATGTTAGAGCTATAGGCCAAAATTCAGTGGTTTGCATTAGCCAATTGATTTGTTCTTTAGTATAGGGCTGTATAATGACATCTGGCTCTTTTCCAAAGTAGCATCTTCCTTGTTTTCTGCCTAGAATTATGAGATGAGAAATGGCCTGATAGTATGTTTCAATGGCCTTTTTGGGTGTGGCAGGCAGGTGGACCCACATTAAAGGTGCTGTCTGCCAGAAAACAGTGGTTGGGGAAAGAGCAGTTTTACATATGATAAATTGTAGGGGTTTGTCATAATCCATGAAGGTAACAGCCTGAGATCTAATGGCCTGTTCACCAATATGTATGGCTTGTCTTCCTGCAGCTGTGAGCTTACGAGGGGAGGAGGGGTTAGGGTCACCAGGTAAAATGTTATAGAGGGGTTTTAGTTCACCTTTACTGATTTTTAGATAAGGCATAAGCCAATTGATATCCCCTAGGAGTTTTTGGAAGTCATTTAGGGTCTTAAGCCTGTCCAATTTTAATTGTACTTTTTGAGAGGAGACTTGAGGTCCCTTCATTTGAAAACCTAAGAACTATAAGGGTCTGTGAGCTGAACTTTATCAGGGGCTGTCTGTAGTCCCTTATCATGTAATGCATCTTGTAGGTCAGCATAACATTGTAGGCCTCTGTTGCCATCTTTTCCAGCTATCAAAATGTCATCCATGTAAGGGACAATACACATGTCTGGCCAATGCTCTCTGACTGGCTTAATGGCCAAGGCAACATAGGATTGACACAAGGTAGGGCTGTTAGCCATGCCTTGTAGCAGGATGAACCACTGATATCTGTCCATTGGGGCCCTGAAATTGACAGCAGGTAGGCTAAAGCATTTTTGATCCTCTGGGTGTAAGGGGATAGTAAAAAAGCAATCCTTTAAGTTTATAATGACTTTGAGATACCCCAAAGGTATGGCCACAGGCGAGGGGAGGCCTGGTTGTAAGGCCCCCCATCAAAACCATAGTTTTGTTTAACGCTCTGAGGTCTTGTAGCAATCACCATTTTCCAGATTTCTTTTTTATAATGAAAATGGGTGTATTTCAAGGTGAACTGCTGGGAACTATGTGGCCAGCCTTAAGTTGCTTCTGTACCAACTGCTGTGCAGCCAACAATTTTTCAGAGCTAAGAGGCCATTGATTGACCCACACAGGTTCTTCCAACAACCATGTAATCTTTTCTGTATGGGTCACAGGAGAGTCAGTGGCCCCTTTGGAAAATGGCCTAATCCAGCTCTGTCTGCTTTTGGGACAGGTTGTATGGGCTCTATGATTCCTGAGCTATTTTTTCCCAGGCCTTGACCAGGTGAATACCCATTGTTTAACATTTGTGCAGTAACAATTGCATTGGGGCTGCCCATGATTAGCCCCAGTTGAGATAACAAGTCTCTACCCCAGAGACTAATTGGCAATCCTGAAATAACATAAGGTTGGACAGTGCCTTGATTACCCTCTTTATCCTTCCAAATTAGAAGTTTTGAGCTTTTTTCTGGGTTTTGGCTTTGGCTTTTTGGCCCTTTTAGATGGGTCATGGTAGTTTCCAGGGGCCAGGCAGGGGGCCAATCCTCCCTTTGAATAATGGTGACATCTGCACCTGTATCTATTAGGCCTGTGACCTTTTTACCATCTAACCATAGGGTCATGAGGAGTTTTTGTGGTGAAATAATCTGTGCCCAATAGGCGTCAGAGGACCTAAACCATTTATTGCCCCATTGTTGACAAAGTACTCTATTGGGCATAGAGATCAAGGGTAGGAGCAACAATTGAGCAAATATTTGCCCTTTTGTAATAGCATGGATGTTTTTTGGAAAGGACACCATGACTTTAATTTCTCCAGAATAATCATTATCAACCACTCCAGGAATTACCTGCAGTCCATCAAGTGTTGAACTACTGCATCCTATTATGAGGCCAAACATGTCTTTAGGTAAAGGGCCAAAGATCCCGGTAGGGAGGGCCTGAATCCCCATATCAGGGGTTAATACTGTATGGGTGGAGGAACTGAGGTCCAATCCTGTGCTCTCTAAGGTGGCTCTAAAGAGGTCTGAAATGGATTGTTGTTTGCTGGAACAAAACTGACTGCCCCAAAGATTTGTTTGGGTTTAGGGGCCTGGGGCTGGCCCCGGTTCCCGTTTCCCTGTAAGGGAGGCAACTGTTTATCATTGGCATCTCTTTTGGACCTGCATTCATTTGCCCAGTGATATCCTCTCTTGCTTCAGGGACATAACCCTGGCATTTTGGATTTTGTATTGATTTTAGAATTCTTTTTACAGTCTTTAGAAAAATGACTGGTCACTCCACATTTAAAACATTTCTTGTTATTTCTCTGGGATAAGAACTCTTTGACTGTATACCCATGCAGGGCGGCTGCCTTAGCAAGACCCTGTTGATAGGAAGCCCCTATATCTGAGCAGAGACGTATGTACTTTGTTAAGTCTGATTTTTTTTTATGTGGTCTAATAGCAGCTTGACAGGCAGGGTTAGCATTTTCATAAGCCAAATGTTCGATGAGGTCTGAGTTTGCATCGGTGCCGCCAAAAATCCTGTTAATGACCATCTTTAGGCAATCTACAAAGTCTGTAAAAGGTTCTTCTGGCCCTTGTTTAAGATTAGTAAGAGAGGAACAAACATCCCCTTTAGAAGGCAATTTTCTCCAGGCTCGGATGCCAGCAGTTTGGATTTGAGCAAAAGCCCCTGGGTCATATCACACCTCCTCATTTTTGGTGGCATAAGGGCCCTCCCCTGCCAGCATTTCAAAGTTCCAAGTGTTGCCAGTTTGGGCATTTTTTCTGGCAAGGTCTCTACAATTCTCAGCATACTCGGATTTCCATAGGAGACAATCCCCCCCGCCCAAGGTGGCCCGAGCCAAAGTTTGCCAATCGATAGGTGTAAGCCACTGTGAGGCTACCGAATCCAAAGCAGCAAGAGTGTAGGGAGCAGTTGACCCATAGTGAGAGACCGCCATTTTTAGTTTCCTCAGCGTTTTGAAATGGAAACCAGAATGGTGTCGGAATGTTTGACCTTCCACGTCGGTGGTCTCACCCGGAATGCCTCTATGTTGCCCAATTTTGATATCTGATGAGGTTGGAAAATGATATGCTTTATTGTGCTTTTAACAGGCACTTGCAGTTCCCTATGATCAAACTCGGTTTCATTTTGGAAATTAGAGTTTTTTAGCTTTAATTCTTTTAAAAGATATAAGATCTTGGTGCTTTTTTCTAATTTTATTTGTTCTTTAAGAACCTCAATTTTACTTTTTAGTTCTTCTCTGGGATCAAGGACTGGGCAGGCTAAAAGGGGGATGGGCTTGGCAGACTTGGTGGGAACAATGGGGTTAACACAGTATGGTGGAGGCCAGTCCGGATTATGATATCGGGCAGCCTCTTCTGCTAAATCATCCCAGTCAATATCATCATTATCCATCTTGGCCTTAAAAAGTTTTTGCAAATCAGGGTATATTCTTTTAAGTTTGGCTCCTCCAGAATTATCAGGAGCGGCTCCCTCTTTTTGCAGATTATTAGTGCCAGACAAGGTTTTTTTTGCCTCTTTGCTACGTGCAGCGTCCAGTTTTGGAGGGGATTCCCCATTGTAATTTATTTTTGCCTTTTCTTCTTCACTATCACTATCGAGAGACATGAGGTCTTTTCTTTTTCAGCATTTGGTTCTATTTGAGTTTGACCTTTTCCTCCTAAACTAGTTTCCTTCTCTCTTTGGTTCTCCTGCAGAATCTTTTCACCCTTTTTAATCACATTAGCGAGCTGAGGGTCATTTTTTCTCTGAGATAAAATTTCATCTATCAAATTCCAATAAGCAAAGGCAGTTACTGGGACCTTTTCAGGTCCAAAAGCACTATAATAGTCTTTGAGAGCATTTTCCATCATTTAGAGTCAATAGTTCCTTCAGTAGGAAACCAAGGACAGACTTCTTTAATATAATCAAAAAATGACACAAATATTTCATTTTATCCTTTACTCCTCATGTTTTTAAAGCTTTTCCTAAGCCCTCAATAAACATTTCATGTTCACTCATTGCTTGTCCCATAATCACTGTTCACTTACTGAGGTGTAGAAAATGCAGCAGGGTCCCACGTTCCCTTATCCTCTTTCCTTTGTCTTTGTGCCAGCTTCATGAACAGTGTCCCTCACAAAATCCCCCATTCTAGAGCCGCGCATTGGGTGCCACTTGTCTCGACCCATGGGTAAGTCAACAAAGGCCCTAGAGGGGGTGTGGGGATAATAAAAGAACATGAAACACGAGAAATGGAGACAAGTCAAATGCTCTGATCAAGTCTCATTTATTAAGGGCAGGCGCACCAATATATATGGTTCGGGAGCGTGGGAATCCTTTGTTAGGGAAGTGTGGGAAACCAGAGCCCTTGACATCAGCAGGTTACCAAGCAAAGGTGGGAGGTCCTGTACCACACAGTGTTGGGGGGGGACTTCCAGAGAAGGCTGAGAAATAGGAATTTATCTCTAAACAGAAACTTAACCCTAGTGTTTAACTTGGAAATGTGAGGATGGCTTATTATCTTAGAATGGAGGCCAGGTTTAGGTATCCCACAAGTGTGTTTGTAGTTGTATCTTCTAGTCTATTCCATTGATCTTCAGGTCTGTTTTTATTCCCATACCATGTTGATTTTATTACAGTAGCTTTGTAGTATAACTTCAAGTCAGGGATTTTGATGCCTCCTGCCTTGCCTTTGCTGCTTAGAATTGTCTTTGCTATTCTAGGTCTCTTCTGGTTCCAGATGAATTTTAGGAGTGATTTCTCTAGATCTATGAGGTATGTTAGTGGTATTTTCATTGGGATTGCATTGAATGTGTATAACAATTTTGGGAGAATGGCCATTTTTACAATATTTAGTCTTCTTATCCATGAACAAGGGATGTCTTTCCATTTTCTGAGGTCCTCTTCAATTTCTTTTTCAGGGTATTATAATTTTCCTTATACAATGTTTTTACATCTTTCATTTGATTAATTCCTAAGAATTTCATTTTTTTGGATGCTAGTGTGAAGGGTGTGGCTTCTCTTATTTATCTCTCAGTAATTTTGTTGTTAGTGTATAAGAATGCTATTAATTTTTGAGTATTGACTTTGTATCCAGCTACATTGCTGAATTTATTTACTATATTTAGGAGAATCTCAGTGGAGGTTTGGGGGTCTTCTGTATAGAGTATTGTGTCATCAGCAAATAATGATAATTTTACTTCTTTTCCTATCTTTACTCCTTTTATTTCTCTCTCTTGTCTAGTTGCTCTGGCTAGTATTTCCAATACTATATTGAGTAGGAGCAGTGATAAGGGACATCCTTGTCTTGTGCCTGATTTCAAGCTAAAGGCTTTCAGTTTTTGGCCATTTAATATGACACTGGCTGTTGGTTTGTTGTAGATGGCCTTTATCATATTGAGGTAAAGACCATCTATTCCAATTCTCTGTAAGGTTCTTATCATGAATGGGTGTTGGATCTTATCAAAAGCTTTTTCTGCATCTATAGAAATGATCATGTAATTCTTGCTTTTGGCTCTATTAACATAGTGGATTACATTTATTGATTTACATATGTTGAACCATCCCTGCATGGCTGGGATGAATCCCATTTGGTCATGGTGTATAATCTTCTTGATGATTTGCTGCATCCTGTTTGCCAATATTTTACTGAGAATTTTTGCATCTATGCTCATTAGGGAGATTGGTCTGTAGTTCTCTTTTTTAGTCGGGTCTTTCTCAGGTTTTGGTATTAGAGTATTTGCTTCCAGTAATGACTTAGGGAGAATTGCTTCCCTTTCAATTTCATTGAAGAGTTTGAGGAGTGTCAGCATTAAGTCTTTGTATTTCTTGTAGAATTCCACAGTGAATCCGTCTGGGCCTGGGCTCTTCTTTGTTTGTAGGGACTTGATTACATTTTCAATTTCATTTATAGAGATTGGGTTATTCAACAGTTTTACATCTTACTGATCCAGCTTTGGTGGTTCATATGTTTCTAGGAATCTGTCCATTTTTTCTGTGTTATTGAATCTAAGATTAGAGGTTTTGGAAATAGTTGTTGATGTTCTTCTGTATTTCCACAGGGTCAGTAGTGATTTCTCCTTTTTCATTCTGTATTGCATGAATTTGAGTCTTTTCTTTCCTTTTTTAAATTAGGTCGGCTAGTGCTTGTCAATTTTATTTATTCTTTCAAAGAACCAACTTCTTGATTCATTGATTCTTTGAATTGTTTTCTTAGTCTCTATTGCATTAATTTCTGCTCTGATCTTTATAATTTCCTTCCTTCTTTTGGCTTTGCACTTGGCTTGCTCTTCTTTTTCTAAATGTTTCAGATGTAATATCAGGTTGCTTTTTTGTGTTCATTCTGTTTTCCTAATGTGGGAACTCAGTGCAATAAATTTTCCTCTGAGGACTGCTTCCATTGTGTCCCACAGTTTCTGATAAGTTGTATTTGTATTTTCATTTGCTTGTAGATATTGCTTAATTTCTTCTTTAATTTCCTCTGTGACCCACTGATTGCTCAAGAGTGTATTATTTAATTTCCATGTGTTTGTGGGGTATTTGCAGTTACTTTTATCATTAATTTCCAGTTTCATGGTGCTATGATCTGATAACATGCATGGGATAATTTCAATTCTTTTGCATTTACTTAAATATGATCTGTGGGTTAATATATGGTCTATTTTAGAGAATGTCCCATGTACTGGTGAGAAATATGTATATTCTGAGGTTGTTGGATGGAACACTCTATATGTCTATCAAATCTATTTGTTCACAGGTGTGATTCAGTTCTGTTATTTCTTTGCTGATTTTCTGTCTAGTTGATCTATCTCTTTGTGTCAATGGTGTGTTAAGGTCTCCTGTTATAATTGTGTTATTGCCTATTTGATTTTTCATTTCTGTTAATACTTGCTTTGTGTAGTTGGGTGCTCTGGAATTTGGTGCATATACATTTAAGATTGTTATCTCTTCCTCTTGCAGTTTTCCCCTAACTAGTATGTAGTGACCTTCTTTATCTCTTTAGACCATTCTTGGTTTGAAGTTCACATGGTGTGCAAATAGAATATCTATCCCTGCTTTTATTTTTGAGTTAATGTTGCATGGAGTATTGTTTTCCATCCTTTGACTTTCAGTCTATGAGTTTCCTTTTGGGTTAGATAGGTTTCTTGTAGACAGCATATGGTTGGACATTGTTTCTTGATCCATTCCACCAGTTTGTTTCTTTTAATTGGTGAATTTAGGCCATTTACATTAATGGTTATAGCTGTCATATATTGGTTTATTGTTGACATGTTATCTTTCTGATGTTCTTTCTTAACTTTTCATTCCTTTTAATTGTCTGCCTTGCTTAGTGGTTTTTTCTGTGTATATAGAATGTCTTTCAGTATTTTTTGTAGGTTTGGTTTGGTGATCATGAAGTTCTTCAGCTGTTCTTTGTTATGGAAGTATTTTATTTCTCCATCAATTTTGAAGGACAGTTTTGTAGGGTACATCAGTCTGGGTTGGAAGTTGTTTTCTTTAAGGATCTGAAAAACTTCACTCTATGCTCTTCTTGATCCTTTACTCCATGGTCTTCTTGACTTCATTGTTTGTGTTGAGAAGTTTGCTATGATTCGGATATTTTCCTTTATAGGTGACCTGTCTTTTGTAATAGCTTTTAATATTCTGTTCTTATGTTGGATTTCTGGGATGGTGATTATTATATGTCTGGGTGTAGTTTTGTTTTGGTTATGGCTATTTGGAGTTCTATATGCTTCACTAATCCATATGTCAGTTTCCATACTCATGTTTGGGAAGTTTTCAGCTATTACTTCTGTAAATAGCCTCTTGATATCAATTGTGTTTCCCCCCCTTTTTTTTTTCTTTTATCCCTTTTAATCTTACATTGTTTTTCTTTGCATCATCTTGCACCTGTTGAATTGTTATTTCCTGATTTCTTGTTACTGTTAGAAGATCTTTCCTTTCCTGTTCACTAGCTGCAATCTTATCTTCAAGGTCTGAGATTCTATCTTCACTTTCGTTGAGGTGGTTTTTGCAACTTTCACTAGAGTTTTTGATTTCCTGTATATCTCTTTGAATCTGCTTAATGCATTCTTTTTGTCTCTTAAACTGTTCTCTCAGAGATTCTATCATTTTGCTTTGTTCTTCTAATTTTTTAGCTGTGTCTTCATTGGATGCATTCAATATTTCTTTCACTACTTTTATCATTTCTTCTTTTACCTGGGAGAATATTTCTGATTTGAGTTCCCTCATAGCTTCCTGTACTTGCTTCTTTATTTCAGTTGGTATCATGTCATGCATTTCAGGCATATGTGTAGTATTTTCTTTTATGTACATGGCTCCTAGGTTTTCTTGGGATGGGCTGGAGACTTAGATTGCATTTTGGTCTTTCATTTTGTCATTTTCCTATATTTTCGTGTTTCCAGGGATTTTCCAGAGCTTTTCCTGGATGTGTTGGAAATCACCTCCTGAGCCCTCTGCTATGCAGACTCACTGGGCTTTGGCTTTCCTTGTGTGGTGGGCCTGGCTCCCCTGGTTGAATGAAGGTCATTGGATGCAGTCTACTCAAGCCTGCGGAACCTCTGGAGCCTAGTCCAATGACCTAAGAGGGTTGGCCAGGCACCCAGCCGCCGGAATTGATGGTCCCAAACTTTTCTGGGCCTGCCCTGGGGAGCTGCAACTCATCTCAGGGTGTGGCACTGGCTTGGCTCCCCCTACATCAGGCCCAATATACTTTCACAGTTTGGTTTTATTTGTACATCTAAGAATCAGATTATTTAGAAATTTGTAGATTTCAGAAATCTATAAATTTCTAAATAATCTACAAATAATCATTTGTAGATAAGCCACCAACTTCTTTTGTAGAGTAAATCCCAGCCCTCCCAACCATTCATGTTTGGGGGAGCAGAATGAATTGAAATTTCATTGTCACCTGGCTTAATGGCAGGAAGAAAATGAGCAAAGAATGGTGCATTGATTATTTATGGAGCTTTTAAATCCATTTTCTCTTCTTTGGTGTTGAAGAGTCTTGGAGACTACACAGATGAGGGACCCTAAACCTAGGGCTTTGTTAGTTTCATGCAACATTCAAACCCATCACAATAAAATTCCTAAACTTTATTTAGATCATAATTTAAATGTGTCCACTTTTTCTGAAAAAATATAACAAGACATGTTTGAGACAATCTGAAATCAGAAGTGTAGACTGACTTTACTTGGAAAGCAAAGAAAGTAAAATATGAAGATAAACACCACTTTTTTTTATCTTGTCATAAATTTGTGATTCTGTCTGTTCTGCTTATTCAAAGGGACAAAGATATTCCTTATCATGTCAAGAGGTTTGTTTTAGTACTTTATCAGACTATTAACCATTAAATTTAAAACAATACATGTTTATTACAGTAAACTGTATTTGTGAGGCTAGTAGAATACAAAACAAAATTTCTTTTGTTTAGTATTCTACATTTCACAATTTATCAACCTTTTAAAAAACTACCTCATAGCCATGTTATATTTAAAGCAGCTAGCAAAATGAAAAACAATGTGTGCAGATTCTTTTGATAAAATTAGAAAATTATAAAACAGAAGTCTGACTGATAAAGTAACTTGTACAAGTTTGAATCTTAACTTATTCTCATGAATAAGCCTCCCCCAATTGGTATTTCCAAACTATACTTAAACTCACAAAGTGTATGGCTTTGGAAAAACTATCTAAAGATTAAATTTCTATTCCTTCTTCCAAAGAAATCTGTATAGTTCTGGGTATCATCCAAGGATTATTGTAAGGATTAACAGATCTCTTGAATATAAAGCATCCATTGAAATGAAAAAATGAATCTTTAGCTATAAATGCTTGCAAGAATAGAAGTATTTTGATAACAAAAGATAGACATGTAATCACTGAAGAAAGCATGATTACTCAGTGATGTCTATGGACAGTTGCAAATCCAATCATTGTAAAAACTAACTGCAGGTCTGTACCTCACTTCATGGGCTTCACATGGATCTTCCCAGGACACATTTGAGCAGGCTTCCTCTTGGCTCCCTTAAATTTTAGAAGAATCAAATCTCAGTCTACTGAAATGGGCAACCACAAAATTAGCTAATATAGTATGTCTCCCAGGAAAACCCATTTAAATACACTTAAAGAAGTACATGCATGAGATTCTTCTCCAGAGTTTTTGTATTTACTAAAAGGACACAAAGACCTCTATGATGGATATGGATGACCTAATTTCCTCTCACCTTCACAGTAAATGGCAGAAGACAAGTGGCCCACAGTAGCTGCCAAGCTTCTGATGGCCTTTGAGAGACTGGTGACATTTACAGCATTCATGGCCCAAGCTCACTCATCCCACCTGCAAATGGGAGATGACAGTAATTATCAGGCCTACCTAGTAAGAAGGTTTGAAGATGAAATGATGTATATTAAGTGCTTAATAAATATTTCCTAGTAGCACAGATGGATAGACTATACATGCTGTAATAATTGTGGAATACATATTTATGAAAAGCTAATATTAAATTGAAATACATAGAGTAGCATCATAAAAGGGCAGCACAAGTTTTTGGAAAAAGAATCAGTGTTTGATTCTTCAGGCAATTATATTTACTTGGTAAATATAATTGAATGAACTAAAATGTTCATTCAATTCAGTGGGCACAAATATTTTCCAGTTCACATAAAAGCTTTCAAGACCAGAGGAATTCAGTTGGCTCACTCTCAGTGCTGATTGTCCCATGCAGACCACCCTTCAGGGTTCCAAGCAAAATGGAGCCTGATGGAGAAGACCATGCTTTCTGTCACATTCATGGCACTCCGCACTCTTCACAGAAGAGAGGGACATGTGGCTGTTGAAAGAATACATGTAAAATTGACACCTTATTATAGAAGCTATGGGAAAAGCTGAGAGGATTTCAAGGAGAAAAAGGGATATGATTCCCTTTGTATTTTGAAAAGATAATCCCCACAAGTATAAGGAGAACTAATGAGGTATAATGTGTGTGATCGAGGGCAGGAATGTGACAAGAGGCAGCGAAAGTCTAGCAAGAGAGAAATTATCATTGTCTAAACTGGGTCTTGGAGTGGAGGTGTCCAAGTGGGCATCTTAGGTTATATTTTAGGAATAAAGTCCACTGTGTTTGCTAATGTAAAATGGCTGGGGAGTGAAAAGTCAAAAGTGACTCCTCTGTTTTTTAATTCAGAGTAAAACAACTATCATTAACTAAGAAACACAAAGACATATGACAAGGTGTACTTTGTCCCCTCCCAAAGTTCCTATGTCAAATCTTTACCAATGGTATCTTAGAAAATGACTACACTGTTTTTAGAGATAGGGCTTTGAAAAAGTGATTAAATTAAAATGAAGCCATTGGAGTAGCCCAAATCCAATCCAACTGGTGCCCTTATGCTAGGAGATAGCAAGGAGGGGATCCTCAGGAAACCACAGTAAGATGTGGCAGAAAAACCAAATTTCCTGTCCTGTTGTTCTTGGACTTCTTCTACTCTCAAACATGTAAGAAAATAAATTTGTAAACCCAGTCTGTGGTTTTGCTATTTTGAGTTCATTTGCTTTTGCAAGACAGGTAAACTAATCTTTAGGTTAGCACATTTTAAGATGTAGATATTAAGAATCCTACTGGGGATAATTAAAGTTAATGTACCTAACATTAGGCAAATGGTTTGCTCAATGTTTTCAACACCTTTGGTGCCTCAGAGGCCTGTACCATCTTCTCACTGCTTCAAGCCCACAACTCCCAACTGAGAATCTTTCCTGTGGGCTTTTTCATAACCTTGTTTTGGTTGTGTCTGCTAAATTCATAAGTGACAGTTTTCTTTCATGATATGTTAATCTCTTTTCACTCATTGATATTGATGACATGTGTAGAAAAGTCCTGAGCTGAAGGATATTTGGAATAATTACCTGCTCTGCTCCAGGACATGCCATGCCAAGGTCAGGGCTGCTTTCCCTGAGAAGTGTGCCTTCCATGACCACCTACACAAATAGAAGGAGTCTGCTTGGTTCTCTCCTCCATCTCTTTTCTCTGACTTTCCCTTCTTGGTAGAACCACTCACCTCTAAATTCCCTTCTAGTAGTGTCTAGAGAAGCCAGAGGCAGTTGTGGAAATAAATACAGGAACCAGCCAGATGGAAGCCACTATTCTTGGTGCCTCATGAAGCCTATAGAACTATTCAGCAGTTCCCATACCCAGAAAAGAATCGCTTGTGATTTTTCCTCTTCAAATGCATCCAAGGCCATGCTTTGTGAAAAATCATCAATCCTTTTCCTTTGACAGGGTCACATTTCCTGTCAAAAACCCAGTCTAATATTCTTTGTACCCAGGCAAAAATGGCCAGAACAGACTCTCAGATGCACAGCACAGAACCAAGTCATACTCAACAGATAGGGGCCCTGTCTCTAGGACTAACAAACACAAATCTCTCCTGGCTATTCCTCCAGCCAGACTCCTCTCAAAGTAACAACAACTCTGCACCAATGTGAACAATCACACAAGACACATATGGTATGGTAATGAGATGGCTTTATACTCACCTATACAGATGGCCCATGAAAAGGACGAGCAGGTGATGCACAGAATAAGCAGCAGGTTCAAAGAGAGCAAACAATGCATATACCTGGAAAAGACCTGTTGTAAATACAGTACCTTGTTACCAAATTTAAAAACCAAAGCAGAGTAGTGAAAAATGGAATAGACATCAATTTAGAAGACTAAGTAAAGAAATTCTTCAAAAGATGTATGGGGTAACAAAGCCAGATAAATATGATAAATGAACACAGGGATGATTGCTTTAGAACTTAAATTATTTGCAGAAGGTGTGGAAGGAGGACAAAATATCGGTATTGCAGAGGAATTCTTTGTGCTGAAGATTACTGAAACCTCTGCTAGGGATATCTGTCTAAAAGTTTATGGTTACTGAAACCCCTAATGTAAGCATCAGTCTAACTTCTTGGTAATGTGGCACACAGAAGCAAAAGAAAGTCAAAGAGAAAAAGTTCTGCAATTGAAGAGCTCTGGGATTACTCAGCATTCTCTCTGGAACCAAAGGCCTGGTCTCCAAAAGCTCATGGCTTTTACTGGTATCAATCAAGGAAGTGGTTGGGGGCTCGTGGTAGAGTGCATTGGGGAAAGAAACCAAGCACAGAGGCTTCCCATTAGCAATGTGCAGATAGTTTTGACATATGCAAGGCTAGGACATTTACTGCCAGGAACATTTGTTTCCATGTAGCCAGTTCTACATATCTCAGTAAATAGGGTCAAGGAGTGGTGAGGGATGGATTGTGGCAAGGGCTTTGTTTTTCAGGAGAGAGCAGTGTAGAAGATTAGTCCAAGAAAACAGCATGGAATGGGACTGTAAACTGGAGTGGAGAGGCAAAGTAATCAAGACTTTAAAGGAGTACCAGACTGCCTTATCCAATGGTATAATTGTGACCAATCTTAGTCAGAGTTACTAAATACAACCAGATGCAACAATGACCAAACTCAATCTTACAGAACATTCTGGAAAAGTGGAGGAGTAAGGAAGAAGTCTTAGGGCCATGAAAGGTCACTGTTCATTCTAGGAGTCTTGCATTCATATTGTTGTACTATAGAAATTTCATGCTTGCTCCTGTAGCCACTTTTGCTTGGAGAACCCCCAAGGAAACTAGTAAGAACAGAATGGTATGTTACTGTGTTTTACCACATCAGAGCTTCCCTGGTTAGAACTAATTCCAAAGAAATCTGATAAATCTTTAGGAGTCTTAGCAAGCTGAGAGTCAAACCTCTTCTACCAAGTGTTCCTATGTGTGGGATACTTACCATTTTCAATATTGAGCAAAAATGACCTCCATATCATCAGAAATCTAGGGAGATATCCCAAGCACAGGGATGCAAACATCATGAAAGGTGGAGGTTAGGCTGTAATGCTGAAAGTGTTCATGAACACTCTTATCTTTGACTATGAAATCACTACTGAGACACATTTCCACATGTGTGGGGCAAATCACACAACCCACAGTGGAAAGATAGAGTGAAAGTCCCATTGGACACACTGAAAATCTACAGGAGACAGAATTTCTCTTCTAATGTCTGTGCTGACTGACTGCACACTCTGAAAAAGTTTCTCAAATCAAGCCACTTGTACATTTTAGAAATGACTGGACTGACAGCCTCCTGCCATACTACACTGCTGGGCTAAAGATCCAAAGACCCAAAGATAGAAAGAGTTAGCCTAATAGAATATGACTTAAGTAGTGGTTGTATTTGAGATTCAGTTTTAAAACAAACTAGCTTTGTCTTTTGTTCTCTAATCCCTTCCTTTCCTTGTCCTTGCTCCAGAAAAAATTAGCTGCCCTCCAAACAGCCCTCTGCAGATCTGTCAGTGCACAGTGATTCCTGTAGGATGCACCTCACTGGGCCTCACAGTGGGGTTAGCACTTAGAGGGGAGGAGGAAAATTCTCACAACTCCAGTCTTTTACTCCACCTTCACCTCTATGCTTGCTTCACTCTCCCAAATTGTTTCCAACATGAGCAGAAGTGGAACAAATGAGAGAGATAAAAGATCAATCTAGGAATGGTGAAATTTTAAAGCACCTATTTGAATATAAAATGATTCATGAATCAGATAGTGTGGATTTGCAATACAGTTTAATATTCCACTAGGAAGATGGAGTCAAACAAATTTTACAATGTGCTCATGGAAGCAAAACAAACAGAAAAACCACATTTGA
Organism: Hydrochoerus hydrochaeris; assembly: GCA_004027455.1. Classification (NCBI taxonomy): domain Eukaryota; kingdom Metazoa; phylum Chordata; class Mammalia; order Rodentia; family Hydrochaeridae; genus Hydrochoerus; species Hydrochoerus hydrochaeris. The sequence continues at coordinate 102,729 of PVLA01006309.1, forward strand.
TTGGTGAAAGTGAAAATTCCCAGTTTGAGGTTAGTTGGTAGTTTCTGACTGGTACAGTCTCAAGCATTGCTTTTCTGTTTAAACTGGGGTTTAATTTCCTTTCACAGGAATTTGAAGCACTAGGGTCACACAGTCTGATGGTCTCCTAATCAAAGGAAGAAATCCTCCCCTTGTGGTCAGCCTCTTAGTTAAGGGCGAATAATCAAAATGTGGAAACAAATGCCACTTCCTGTGACTGTCATGACTGATTTTTTTTTCCTTGGTGTGGAGATTGAACTCATGACCTTGTGCTTGTCAGGCAGGAACTTATGCCACTGAGCTGAATCCCCTGCCCCTGATTTGCCGTTACCTTAGTGTGAACACTTAAGTCATGATGTCAGGCTCAGTAATGAAATATTTTTTATTGTTTTATTATTATTGTTTATTTTGTTTTTGTTTCTTTGATAACAATGATCTGATAACCACTAATGGATATTGTCAAAGGACAAAACTACGAGAATTTACTTACAAATGTAATTGTATTTTTCCACAGTTTGTGGATCAGGTCAACTTCTGTTTTGCAAAAGAGTTCTACCTGGGTAATGAAGGAACAGATATTTCATAAGCTGAGACAAGAAAGCAAACAAAAAAAAATAATAAGATTAAGAGCTGATGATTCCAGACAGGTTATTCCAGTTTAATTTTGTAAGGGAGAAATCAAGAGAATATTTCCTTATTTTACAGACAGTGGTTTACTGGTATCTCCCATTTTCAAGGATAAGCAACATTGCTTTTGGATTTGTTTGCTTTCAGATTAATTATGTTACATTTATCACAAGTGCCTCTGAGAAGCAGGTAGATAAATATTAGCGTGCCTGAGGGGCAAAAGGAGCAGGTACCAAACTAGTATGCATTACCAATTAATCAAAGAAAGATTTCATTTTCTAATACAATTATAATCATATGAGGAGTCTCAGACCTAAAGCTATCCCACAGAGCACAATGACATCTCAGGACTATTGTGCAAATTCCTTTGGGTACCTGGCCACCTAGTCACATAACTCTAGAATGAGGCATACTGCATTCCTCACTGCCATACCTGCGGCCCAAAGAGATCAGGAATGGACCTGCTCTTTAAACTGGTTGGGACCAGGACTTGAACTTGTCTTTTGTAAACTTCTTATATGATTAAAGCCCCTGAGAAAACACCGACCACTGAAAAAAGGACAGAAACATCTTTGCAATTCCCACTTAGTAACTTGTAAGTAAAATTTTGTAATTTCTATGTTAAAATGTTGATAAGCATCATGATTTTTCTAGTTCCCTGAACACCAGAAATAACTTCTGGGTGCATAAAAACGTTTCCAAATTCCTTCTTGGGCAGCTGCCTCCAAGGCATTTGTCCACCTTTTTGTTTGAAGGTGTAACTCTCCCCTTATTGACTTTACAATGAATTCTATCTTATTTCTGAAGGGCCTATGGGTCTTGATTGAACTCCTTCATCAAGGTCACAAAGAACCAAGACCCAAGGAAGTAAGGTTCTGATTCCTCACTGCAACAGGACCTAGCCTCCCAGTAACTACTCCATTTTGGTTTGGTTCCATCTATTGGGGCATTGTGCAGAAGCTGTGTCCAATGAAACTGTCTCCCTTTAATTGTGTTTATCCCTTTGAACACTTGTCTAAAACCTTTGAGAGAATAGAGCCCACTAAGGAGATGGCAATAAGGACTTTTGGGAGGCTAACATCAAGAACTGGTGTATGCTTCTTAGCCAGTCAAGGTCTTCACCACCCTAAGCAGCTAAAACAAAAGAAAATTAAACATTACAAGACAGAAAAATCTACAAATAGTCTCTGAAAGGGGCAGTTAATGGAGTGGTTTTTACATTTGAGATCAAAATGTATTTTCTTGGTTTGTGGTTTGAATGTCTCTGGTTATGGCATTGGATATTTTAGTGACCTCTCTAGGGGCTCATGCAGCACATATGAGTGTTGTCCTCTGAAATTCACAACAGATCCAACTCTAGCTTGTGGGGTTTCAAGAATAGGGTAACTTATAAGTAGTAAAATTCTTAAGGGCAATAAATAGGACTAGTATCTGATATTTACAAATCAACTGAATTTTCTACAGAGATACAATTGCTGTCTATATTTGCCCTCAATTTTAAAAAAACTAATCATAGCAAACTTATTTGTTTCAAATTATATCATTGACTTAATTATTCTCATAAATTTAACAAGAACATTAATTGGTCTTATAGTCTTTTTTCAAGTCTGCTTCTAAGGAATTTCAAATTAGACTTTAATATCTTTTCTAGTCTAGGAATCCCTGTCATAATTAATCTGAATTGCCACTAGATTTTACCAGCAATATTTACAGATTTGGGTGAATTTTTTTTTATTTTAAGAACTTTCTACCATAAGACCAGTAAGATTTTTTAGGAAGAATTCTTTCTATGAAACTCTTGAAGAAAAAAAACATTGTAGGACTATAATTGTTTGCACAAACTTTCTGGAAAGCAACAGAATAAGATAGTTAATGGTCTTTGAAAGACAAATCTTAAAATGTCAAGATTAAATGTCTAGGGAGAGCTTATTGTAATATAAATGACAAGGAAATTTGGTCTTATTTGTGCCCTAAAGTATTTTAATATAGTCATCAAAATTATGATTAGTTATACTATGAAAACATAGTTTTAGGAAATAGTATGTAATTCTGGACACTGATTTTTTTTTGTGTGTGTTTGCTTATTTTTTGTACTACTGTGGATTGAACCTAAGACCTTTACATGCAACACTATTATTAATTACTTTTTATGACATGGTCTCACTAAGTTTCCTAGGGTGAGCTTGAATTTGTGACCCTCCTGCCCAAGCCTTTCAGAGTGCTGAGACTCTTGGTGTGTACCACTCCACCTGGCTGGTACACATATAGTAACATATCTACAAAATACAAAATTTATTTCTTACTTTTTATTTTTCCATTGAAAATTTGACAAGTCAAACAGTTCTATTTAGTTTATTATCTCTCTTTTACAAAGAATGGAAATATATTCTTTTGGCATATTTCAAAGTTAGTGTGAAAAAAATTTGGAATTTGATTTGGTGAACTTGTCAGAAATGTCACAAGCTAAAAAAGATCATGTCACTGTGAAACAATAACGTGACAAAAGAAAAAATTAAAGTAAATAAAGCAAGTTATACAGAGGGGGAGAAAATTAAGTGCTTTGAAAATAGAGACAACTGACTTTCTTAAGTGATCCAGGGATAATAGAACACAACAGGAAGCACAAGTAATTGTACAGATAAAACATAATACCTTTATTTCCTAGGTGAATTACTTAAGCAGCAGTGAAAAACTTCTACATTTTTCAAATCAATAGTTCAACAGAACTTTGTCATTTTGACAGAAAATTAACTTGTAGCTTTATACTAATATGCTTCTGATGCAGTCTAAAAGGAGAAAAGAAGCTGGGGACATAGCTTAGTGTCACAGTACTTGCCTATCAAGCACAAGTTCTTGAGTTTGATTCCTAGAACCAAACCAAAACAAAACAAAACAAAAGGTAAAAAGTAATAGAGTGGATATAGTGAGATCATTTTTATGTAAAAAAATATTGCTGGAAAGAAAGGAAAAGCAAAATGCAAATCATGTTTATTATTACTGAGAATAAGTGTTATTTGTCAATATATTGTTAATGTATTTGAGTTTCCTACAATAAAAAATCCATTTATAGCAAATATAATTTACATTAATGAGTTGAAGATTAGTACACTTTGCAATTTTAACCTGTGTCATCACTGATAATGTAACAGAGGTATTGATGAGCTCAGCTCATGAGGCATAAACAACTGCTTCCCACAGGGCATGACAACGAAAGCCCTACAAATCCAAAGTCATTTATTCATGTATTCAAGGACAATGCTTTTGTTCTTTCTCCCCATAACAGCTTTCTGTCAAGATGGATTCTTTTTAGCAGTAGGTGCACTCAAAAAGGATCAGAAATTCCATACAAGGAATCTTGATGAACAAACATAGGAATCATAGCAGTCATCAAGTGCATGAACACGGATCATGTCTAAGTCCCCTCCTCATTAATGTGTCAATGATTTTGATTTAAAATTCTTTGCTTATTCTCTTCTTAGTACAAGGTGTACTGCATTTCAAGGATTCCTGGAATGTTTTGATCTGGGAAATAAATCCAGTCTTCCCTGAGGAGATAAAGACTCTATAGAGAAAATTGTCCAATAATTTTCATGCCTAAAGTGAACAGATTTTTGTGTCTAGAAAGATGGAATTTATGTTCTTTGCCCTATTACTCATGCTAACTCTGACTCAAAACCCTCATTATATGGAAACCAAACATGAGAAGACTGAAAACTGGAGGGATGAAAGCAAATAGGGCAGAAATGTTTATATGGTGCATTTTCTAGATGTTCTATTGGCTTTATAATTCAGAATTGCAGCTAAAGAAACCAGCAACATAGAAATGTCAACAGACTCAAGGGAGAAACATCCCAAGAAAAGCTTACTGTTTCTACTCAAAAGAGAGGGAATATCCAGGCAATGCAGAAAATGCTTAGGCAATAAGCCCTCTACCACTGCCATGGAAGAGGAGCTCAAACTCACATCTGTATGTCATTGTTGGTATTATGAACTGTATACTCTAAGGTGCACTGACCTTCCCCCACAGTCCTCAGAGAAGGCTGAGTTACATACTAGAATGTTCATCCCCATCTAGTGGTCATGAAGCCCTCATTTTCTGCCCTCAAGTGGATACCAGATGGAGTGCCTGGATCTCACTCAGCAGCAAGAAGGACCCAGTGAGTAGATGCCAGCAGTGATAATGAAAAGCAGGCCTGAGGTATTCCCAGGGCTCCCTAACAGTGTGGTTTCCCTAGAAGCCTGTACAGATATAAAACTCCATGCTTCAGCTGGCAGCAATGAAGACCTCTCCCCTGCATGAGTATGCACAGGAGTTACAGGGAAGAGCTCACTTCTACCCTCTCTTGGCTTGAGTGCCCTCAGTCCCTCTTTCCCTGCTGGCTTGAGTGGTTGGAGAAAAACTGGCTAAGACAACAGGTTTATGTATGACCAAGAGTCTCATTATATCTAAATTTTCTTGGTTCAGTGAAAAATCACATGTCCTTCCAGGAGCTGGGAAAACCTCAGCTTAAATAAAAAAGACAATTGGTAGAGGACAGAACAAAATGTTAGAAATGCTAGAACTATCTGAAAAGGTTTTTAAAGGAGTCATGATAAAGTTGCCTTTCTGAGTCATTACAAATAAGCCTGAAATAATTGAAAAATCTCAGCTAAGAAATTGAAATGTATGCAACAGAAAAATGGAAATTTTAGAACCGAAAGGTATAACTTCAATTAAAAATAAAAACTCAGTGCCCACCCCAGGGCGAGAACCTTCAGCGTCTCCTGTGTCATGTTGGAACTCAGGGTTCTGGGAAACCAAGCAATCAGCTAGCCTCCCTGGTGAGCAGCTGTGAGCCTACCGGCATGCAGGCTGAGATTCAAACATCCATACCCCCTCCATTACCAAGTGAGAGCCAGAGATCTGAGCATCTCTTGCGAGGTTGACTATATGCAATATCACAAATAAAGGGGATTTCTTTGTACCATCTCTTTGAAGGCAAATATTTTTATCACTGTTTTGTTTTGTTCTGATTAATGGTATTACTCTATTCAATATTGTGTTTTGATAAGTCTGTAATGTTCTATATTTCCGTTGATTTTGCCACACCTGATTGAAAGAACAACTATTACGAAGAAAATGAGATATACTATGGTACCTATTACTGTTATCCTGATAACCTGCTGTGAAGTTCTGTATCAATTGGCTACACTGTCTCAATTGACTTTGTACCATCTTGTTCTGTGGTATTTTCCTACTTTAAAAAAAAAAAAACAAACTCAATGGGCTCTTCAGTAAAGGAAAAATAATAGTGAATATGAAAAAAAAAAAAACAGAGTGGGCTGGGTGTGGCTGCACCCCCCTTCAATCCCAGCACTCAGGAGGCTGTGGCAGGAGGGTTGCATTATTATCAAAATTAATGATATCTATCTATCATACCTAAATTGTATGTTACATATTATTTTTGCATAAATATATAGTACTTAAATTGTACCTTAAATATTTTTATGTTGTACAATTAATTTGTGGTACAGTCTAGTTTTGCACAATTAATAATGTTGTATAAAATGTGCACATATTGCCAATAGCCTGTGTAAGGTTTTCAGCAGTCTTTTCCCAAAAGTGGGGCTCTTCACTGGAAAGGGCCCTTGGGAAGACAGGCGCTGGGCAGGGCTGCCCTCAGCTGCTCCCAGTACACAGGGCCATCCCAGGGCTTTGCTCTTCCTGATAGCTACACTGTTCCTAGGGGAACTCATCTAAGTTGGTGGTTTCAACTGCCTCCAGGGTCAGCCATTTGCATGGCAAATATAGGCCACAATTTCCTTCAACTAATGTGATTATTCTCAGTTTTGTTTTTGAGACAGAATTTTGCTAAGTAGTTCAGCCTAGCCTTGAACTCATTTACTTAGCCCAGGCTGGCATCAAACTTATGGTGATCCTCTTACCTCAGCTTCCTGAGTGGTGGGATTCCAGGTATTAGTGAACACACCTGTCTCCCAATGTGGTTATTTTCTAAGAAGCCACTTTTATGTGATGTATTGAGATGTGAAGTACAACTTTTTCCATCCTGCATAGATACTTATGAATGCCCATGGAGCCCATTCACTCTTGGATAAATGTAACAAAATACCCTAAGGATCCATCATAAAATTTTATGCTAAGGTCTGCTTGAAATAAAAGCTAAAATAAAAAAGAAAACAGGGGAGGGTGATAGTAATAGCACAACAGAAATAGTCTTATCTCAAAAGAAGATTAAGAAAGTCTTAGAACTATTTTATGTTTAGGGAAAAAAGTCCTGAGATAAGGGGCTTGGTGGAGTCAGAATAAAGAATCCTACTCTATGATGTGCTCTTGTCTGAGTTCATGTAAGACTTAGGGATTTATGGTGTGTTATATACAGGAATCACTGGAGAAAATGGAGTATTTCTCTGATGCTAGTCAATAAGTTAAAAATCATGTAAATGAGTTTCCCAATCATTAGTGGATTTTCTCCTGAAATACACTAAAGAGCAGAAATAAATTTTCAAATGGATTTGGTATAACTGACTCATTTTTCAAAAACAAGCTGAGTTCCTAAGTGGTGGCCCACAGTAAAGCAACACAACTATTATGAGAACCCTTTACTGCCCACTCCAAAACCACATACCACTTAGGGATTTATTTTCTCAAATTTAGAAATAGTGGCAACCTCAGAGAACATTTCTACCTTTGGAGTTTATCACCTACACTGTTGCACAAGTATATTTCAAAGCACAAATATTTGCAATACCAACTAATTTTATGTTAATTTATGCATACTATTTGCAAAAACCTAAAAAGAGCCTAGGTAACTGATCACAAAAAGAGCCTAGGTAACTATTTTCATCCAAGTAATCAAACTGGATTGAGATAAGTAAAAATATCTATCTTGTTGGCAATTTGATAATAGATTCCAAAAGATTCATACTTCCTAGTTCCTAGAACCAGAGACTATGTTAAATTCCACAGCCAAGGACAATTAAGGCTACTTATCAATTGTGGGAAGATTTTGGAAAGGTTCAGAGAAGTCACCTGAAGGAGTAGAGCTGGAACATCTTAGGTTGTTCTGTATGGCAGACTTTGGGCAAAGCTCAGGAGACCAGAAGGCTGATACCAATCCTGACAGTAAAGACCAGGCTTGGAATGTTTCCATTGAGAAGGAATGCATTGATTGTTGGAATCCAGATGATGTGAGTTATGGTTTGTCATGTTTTACTGCATTTTGCTTATGACCAGAGACTTTGCCTGACACTGGGATTAAGGGCAGCAGACTAATTAATTTGGCAAAAATAAATTTCAATGCAATCTAGTTTTGAGCCAGTGGCATGGCTATTGTTGGGGGAGGGGCTTTTGGCCAGATTTATGGTGAGAATCAAGGGCACAGAGCCCAGAAGTATGATTTAAAACATTATGAGTGTGGCCAGAAGGGAACCTCCAGTAAAACTGTGGTATGCAAAGATAGATAGACCTGAGAAAATCTCAATTGCTGAGAAGGAACAGAACGGCAGAAAAGATGGTCTGAGGGCATCACAAGAAGCAGCAAGTCAGCATCCTTTGCAGCCTTAAAACTGTAAAAGTGAAATACTTTGCTTTGAGGAGAAAGTTGTAGAGTTCCATATTCCAGAATAGTGGTGGCAGTGAGGAATTTGTTCCTCAGAAACACGTTCAGAGTGCCCAGCAATTCAGGCACTCGATGCCTACAGTCAAGAGAGAAGAAAGCCTGGTTACTGCTCCAGCTGGCAGAAGACCTTAATATCATCCATATAATGCTGGTTTTAGGTGCATGCAGAATGCAAGAGTTCTGATGTTAAAAAGGCTCCCACCCCAATTTCAGAAGGCTTGGTGTGTTTTAATTTGATTTTCCCTTATCTGGAGGGAAATTGAACACCTTTCAGATATTTGAGGGTAATTTTCCTACTGTCCATTCCTAACCTGTGTATTGTACTTGAAAATGTTTCATTGGGCAGGGGATTTAGCTCAGCGGCATAAGTGCCTACCTTGCAAGCAGGTGGTCATGAGTTTGATCCCCAGTACCAATAAAAAAAAAAGTCTCATTGCCTAGTTAGGTGGTGGTGGTGGGGCTCTAGATTCCACACATTTGTACATAGGAGTTGATGGGGATAGTATAACTCTGATCCTTCAGGAAAATAATTCTGAGAATTAGAGCCTCTTCCATTTTCATCCCCAGCTCTGCTGGTTCAGAGGACAACATCATGCCATTCAGCATACACTGTTTCTCAGATCACTTCATCAGCTGTATGGTTCGTGAACATTTCCCTAATACTTGTAATTGCACTTTTGTCTTGCTTGTTTTTACCAGAAAATAAAGACACAAATAGTACAAACAAGCCAATTTACACTGTGATTTCACCATATGAACTTTATCTTGCTCATCCATGAATCCTCCTCAGGGTTAAATTACTGTATCTAAGCATAAGAATAAATTTATCCTAAGGAATTCTCATTTAAATTGAAAACTCATCACAGTTCTCCAAAGACTACATAGATTAACTAGAAAAGACAAACCCCTCAGATTCCCACAATGAGACAAAGAATACTAAAAGACTCCCAACACTTTCAAGTAGAAAACTGAACACCAAATTCCAAGAAAAGCTATCTCTTGAACTGTAAGCCCTTGTGGAGTTTGATGATGGTCATGGAATGGAAATTTTCTAGAAATATTGTGTAAAATATATGTAACTGGAGTGAGGATATGAGTTAATTTAAATCTCTCTCTCTCTTTCCCCTCCCCCCATGTGTGTGTATAAATGCTTATCTATATGAAAAGGAAGTTAAAGTGGGGTGACAATCTCTAAAGATTGCTTTTGAATGAAAAGAGGGAAATAAAGGAAGAGAGAAGTTGCCCAGATAAGCTGGGTGTCAAAAGACAAAAATCATTGGATTCAGGGCTCACTCTAGTCCAAGATGGTACATCTGCAGAGATCTTTTTGTCAAATAAGGCCTTACTTACATGTCCCAGGATAGTATTTGGATGTATCTTTTTTGAGAATATAATTTAACTACCTACTTCATCCTAACAAGGGTTTTCTTACATGGAGGGAACAGATGACTCAGTACATCCCTACCTCAGATTTACTACATTGTTTGACTTATTCTAATGTATTCAGATGGAAGTTTACTATGCTATTCCAGTTATTCTAAATTTGTCAGGTGGAACATGAGGTATTTGTTAGCTGGGAATATAAAAAAATCAGGATAAGACATACAGTAAAAGACAAAATCCTGGTCAGACAAATACTATCTTCCTATTTTCTTTCTGATATGTGTTAGAAATAAGATCTTAGTCAAATAGAGCCCAGCTTGATTACAAATTTGCTAGAGAAAAAACTGTGGATGAGAAAGGACTCAGAGCACCTATGGTTAAAATTCTGAGGAATGTTGATTGAGAACATTATAAAATCCTCTTGTTTTCATTAGCAAATACTAATTCAGTCTTTGTCTAATCTCAAAAATGAGTATTTCAGCCTGAGGCAGTGGTAAAATGATGTATTTAGTAATCAACCTGATAGCAGGATTGCTGTTTGGGAGGCTTTTATTATTTGGAAATGTCTTTAATGAAGTCACAAGTAGTGTGGTCTGAAAAAGAATTTTAAATAAAATCCTGAAAAAGTTCTCTTTCAACAGGTGCATGAACTTCTAAAAGTTATTTGGAAACCATTGTATCATCCATAACAGAAATATCTGGAAATTTATTTTTGCAAATATGTCAAGTGCACTTGAAAAAGTTGTAAAAATAATTGAACTTTTAGAATTTATATCAGGGATTTGGGAAATTCAACCTTAGGTGTATTTCTATCTGCAGAATTGGTGTCATATGCTTAAGGATAGCACTGGAATAGTATTCTACATAAAAATGTTTAAAATGCACCAAATGATAAAAATAATTATTGAATTTCTTCTAGAACCTGAGCAGCATCTGAGGTATGTGATGTGCTATCTGCTTTGTTATCTTCTATTTCCTCAAGCTATTACATTTTTCTCACCCTTTTTCTCTGTGGTTGAAACAGAGAAATAATAAAGTTCCTGCATCATTTTGATTGTTTCTCTTCTGAGCATCAACATTTTTACATTTTTAATCCATGACTCTCTAAACATTGAAAGAAACTTGACTTGGAAAACATATGTGAGTAAAAACCAGTCCTTCAGCCATCAAATTTTCCTCAACCTAGGCTTACTCATCCCACTGGCTGTGTTGCTTGTTCCCTTTTCTTTTTTTGGTGAAGGTGTGCCAAGCAAGTGAGGCATCATGCCAAAGAGTCTAGAGATCACAACCAAGACATTTGTATGAGAACCAGAAATACTGTGTTTTCATTCATGATTGTCTTACTTGTACACTATTCAGACACTCTCTTGATAATCTGGTCCTACTCAACAGTGGAAAATTCTGCAAGTGTGGTGGCAAATCGTGCAATTGTGACTGTAGCATTCTTTATACTTTACTTCACCTTTTCAGTTTGATGTGCAAGGAAAAGAAACTGAAGCAGGATTTTAAGACTCTGTTAAGGAGAATTGAATCATTTTTCAAGGCATGTTGCCCTTTAAAGCATGGAGGGTCCTGAGGAAAAGAGAAGGGAGGGCCCTTGCAGAGTCTTTAAGGGGATGAGTCATTTCCCCTACACTGTTACTGATTTTGTTGAATGTCCTGCAGAGTTTTAAAAATATTTCCCTGGGCCAGGCTATTAACATAGAGAAAAAGTCTCCTGCATTCTGTGAAATTTATGTAATTTGGCATAAAATTTTCAATTTGTCACAAAAATTGCGTATCTTTTATCATTATTACCATATTCTTTGATGAAGATGAAGATTCATCATGTTCAAGTGACTTTATAAGGTGTAAACTTCAGGATTCATGCACATCTTTTGACTTCAAAATAAAACAGTAAGTAAAGAAAAAGAAACTCTTTTATTAGCTTTTACTATATTGTTAATAACAGTGTCCCAACTAATTGAGTACTTTAATTTTTTTGAGACAGTGTCTCACTATGTAGTTCAGTCTTCCTTGAACTCACTGTGTAACTCAGGTTGGCCTGAAATTCACAGCAATCCTCTTGCCTCATCCTCTTGAATACCGGAGTTATATTGTGTGCTAGCACACCCTGCTATAATTGAATAGATTTGTACAGTACTTTATGAAATTTTCATTAATTAAGGGCTTAGTTTTAACTAAAGAAGAAATTAATTGCAAAAAAGCAAATTCTAAAATATTTAGTTAAGTGTGAAATTTTTTCTTTAATAATAAAATTATGAGAATCTTTGAATAGTATGAGGTATTTAGGTGTGACAAAAAGAAGAACATATATATGTCTGAACATTTTTGCTTAATAATCACAGTGGATACTCTGAAAGTAAAGAGAAATTTGTACCAAGAGTGGGGCATATTAAATCACTCTGAAAAAAAATGCCAAAATTTACTGTTAGGAAAGTTAAATCATATGAAAACTAAAAATAGCAAAGTACTAAAAAATATGTTGGTACAAATTAAAAAAAACTGTTAATATCTGGAGTATTTAAACCCTAACCAAGTTGAGCATATCCCTGTCAATATGAAGCAACACAGACTGTGCTCCACCTCAGTAAGTGGCTGCCAGACACTCCTGCTATACAGACCTACTCTTTATCCCTGCATAAATCATGAAGAATGGCACAATGGCCATCCTACCATGAATGTACTGCCACCAGGTAATCTACATCCATGACCTTCCTGTAAGATATTTTAGAATACCAAATTATCTTTTGCAAACTACAACTTTACTTTTAGAAATAGGAAAAGGCTGAAATTTATGTGGAATTTCCTGAATAGATAATCTAATATCAGACGTAATTTAACTCCTCCTCATAACCCTGGAATTGGAAGAATCCAGTTGGTAGCAGCTTCAGGCCAAATGTTTCTTTTTAAAATTTTTTTAAATTTTGAAGGTAGTAAAATACAACAAAATAACACAGAACAAAGCCAATCAAGACAATGCAGTGAAACTGGTACAGAACTTCACAGCAGGATACCAGGATAACAGCAATAGGTACCATAGTATATCTTGCTATCTTCACAATATTTGTCCAGTCAATTAGGTATAGCAAAATCAAACCAAAACCAGAACATTATAAAACCTATCAAAACAGAATATTGACTAGAGCAAAATAATTAGTCAGAACAAAGCAAAACAGTGAAAACTATTTGCCTTCAAAGAGCAGATAGAAGGAAATCCCCCATATTTCCTATATTGCATATGGTCATCCTCCCAAGAGATGGGGACCTCTGGCCCCCAGTTGCTAACTGGGGGGGGGGGAACAGAGGGGACGATGGCATGTTTGATTACCAGTAAGCTCACGGCTGCTTACCAGGAAGGCGGGCATGTTGCTTTCTTGTTCAGCACCCTAAGTTCCAACATGGCTGGATCTCAGGAGACCCTGACTGGTTCTCTTCCTGGCTCACCCACAGGCTAAACATTTCTACTCCTATATGTTAATCTTCAATCTGCTACATGTGGTTGTGCACATATGTCATCCCAGCACTCAGGAGGCTGAAGTAGAAGAATAGTCATGAGTTCAATGCTGACCTGGGCTAAACAATGAGTTCAAAGTCAGCCTGAACTTCTTGGTAAGACCTTGTCTCAAAAACCCAAAATTAAATTAAATTAAATTAATTTACAAAATCTTAAAGCTCTGGTATGGTTTTTGTGTGTCTCAAGAAATCGATTATCTCAATGAACAGCAAAGCAACCAAAGTGTTTCTGGAAGCAGTTATTATGATAGGGAAGGGGTGAGAAAGTTGTACAAAGATCCTCTACTTCATGTTACCAAGCTTTGGATGGGATAAATGGGGTTTATCAAAACACTGTCATCATAAACTAATTCTATATGTTGGTGTGAAGAAAATTTATCCCATAGATGAAACTATATTTCTATATTAAGAGGGAAAGGGTTTTACATTTATAGTCTGGCTCCTATCACACATATCTGAGAAGCTTCCCCCAAACTTAATGCACAACATAGAAGAGAAGGTCCCCTATTGAAAATACCAATCAACACAACTCTTCTTGGCTCACCTAGATTTCTGGATCACTATGTTACAATCCTTTCAGATTGAGAAGACAAGTATTAAAAATTCATGTAAATAAAGAATAAGATAATTAAGCTACTTATCATTTCAGGGGGACATTTAACCCTGGCCTCTTAAGATTGAATAAACAAACAAACAAACAAAAAACTAAAAGGATCTTAAGTAGTAACAAAATAAAAAGTAGCATTGAAGGTATTCTTAGTATACCTAAAGTAAAGCATATAGTTTTAAAGAAGAGTCACTGGAGAAAACATAGGTTGATATTACATAATATTTTCCAAATATTATCCATCAAATTCAAGAAAACAATTCTATGACAAAGAGGGAAAATTAGATGATACAATGAAAATAAGTCTATAAAGAGAATTTTTCAGAAAAAGGCAAATAAGAACAGAGACAAATGAAATAAGGAAAGTTAGTGAAACAAAACACCTGACAAATGAATTTTTAACCAATATGTTGTTATATATAATGATTAATTTTATAGATCAAAAGTCAAAAAATAAATATCACACAGTAGAATAATAAATTTAAAGAAAAATTATTGATATATGATGATAATTAATGTTACACAATTTACCTAGTTATTTAGTATCCAATGTTGATAGTATTCAAAAACATTGATAGTTATAAACCAAGTCAAAACCCAAATTTGAGCCTCCAAAAAACCAATAAATGTTAAGAATACATTATTTGACAATAATATCACAATCATCAACTGAATAAATGTGAATATATGTATTTGAGGTTATTTTTTTGTTTTGCATTTTAAAATTTTTATTGGTACATTTTAGATATATATAACAATAACATCCATCATATGAAATTTGTACCTGTATATGATATGTCTTGCTTCTTCTTTTTTTTCCAACTTCAGATGAGAGGTGGAAGTGAGAGGTGGGAAATGGGAAAAAAAAAGTGTGTGCATTTGTATATATTCTTGATTCAAACACATTATATATTCCAGTAAATACCTGTTGATTAAAATCTTCACTGTCAGAAATGTTATTGAGTGAATACTATAATCTTTTCTTGAAAGCTCTTTGTAATTGTTTTAACAAAATGTTTGGAAATATATTAAATTTTTCCACTTTAACACATTTCTATACTTCTACCCAAAACTTCTACCTCAGAGTTAAAACATTTAAATTAAAATAGATTATCTCTAGGCTATTTGTTTGAAGATTTTTGCATTGCTCTCTTTACATATTTAGAAGTAAAATAATGTATTTTATTATTTTATTAATTGCTTTTTCTCACTTACCCATTGTAATTATGTGTTGCTAATTAACAATGAATATGGTCTACATATGGATCTCAAAACTTGTCGGGACTTCTTTTTTTGATGAATTAAATATTAAATTGTAACATCTATTTCATTTTTGATGAAATTGTTAGTTTTTAAAAGCAGTAATATGTTGTTTCAAGAATTATGTAATTTGCTTAATATGAACACAGTGGTTTTTTTTTTTACTGTTTGTTTGTTTTGTTTTTTGGTGCTGGGACTCAAACTCAGGACCTAATATTTGCTAGGTAGTCACTTCCATGAAAACAGTTCTTGACCTATTATTAATATTTTAAAACTTTAATTAAAGCAACAAAGCATAATAATTGCAAGTACGTATGTAATTATTTATCAGTACAATAGTTAATATAGTGTGTCTTTGTTTTTAAACTACAGGTGATGTTTCTTTGCCCCCCACCCCAGGTCAGTTGGAAATACCTATGAATATTTTTGGTTTTTATAACTAAAGGAAATACAGCTGAAATCTTATGAACTAGGGCCAAGGATTCGGCTAAGCACTGTGCAACTACAGGACAGTATTTTACAGCAAAGAACTAGCCACCTAAAATTAGTTGCCTTACTATATATAATATGTATATAACTACATTATAGTTAGAATCATCTTAAATTTCAAGAAAAGAGTAGCTGTTAAGGTTTCAATAAAAATAATTGATTTCAATAACAGTGATATTAAAGAACATTATTGCCTTAAAAATTCTTTGTTGCTGAGAAGGTATTACAAAGCAACATATTCTATGTGTTTTCCCACAAAACACAAAAATTGTAACATTTGCATAGGAAAATAATGACACTGGATCTTTAAAAGAATTATCATGGCTTGGCTGGGGATTTAGGTTGGTGGCATAAGTGCCTACCTGGCAAGCATAAGGTCATGAGTTTGATCCTCAGTTAAAAAAAATATTATCAGGGTTGTTTCTAACTGTTTGCGTATATTGACACTGATGTTTTTGGAAGTTACTTAAAAAATTTCCTTTCCAAAGTAATTCTCTCATACATGAGGTTCAATTACCATGAAAGCTTTATCTACTTTCCATAAAGATTTGGCTCCCGGTAAAATGGAAATTCTCTTTATGGTATTATGTGACATTTGCATCTTAGTTTGGGTGAAATGCTACAAGTTTGAAAAGAAAGAAAAAAATCAGAGGATGTTGGTAAAGATGCAAAAATATAATATTCTGAAGCCAGACAATAAGTGAAATACTCAAATGAAGGAGCATAATATATAGGAATAATTTTTGAAGCTGTATAATTTAAAGAAATATCTTGCTACTTATTTCCTATATTAGGGAAATAATCATATTAAATCATCATGGTTTAATATCTATTGCTGAATGATAAGAAAAGAGGATATTGTCTAATTTATAGTAACCTGACATGCTGAGTGAAATTTCCACATGTAAAGGTAATTACATACATTAATTCTTAATGTTTTAAGGTAACATGAAACACAATGATGAGTTGTATGCAGCACAAAATGGTCTCTAGAAATGTTTCTGAGTTGCTCATATTTTGGGAGAGACATATTTATCAGGAAGCTCTTGATTCCAAGTAAAGAAATCACTTCTCAAACTGATATAGACTAAGAAAAATAATAATCTCACATACCTGTCTCTGTAAGGGTGAGACGGTTCCACCCAGGGTAACATTAGGAGCTCAGTGTCATGGCCAAACACACAGGTTATCTTCTTCTTCACTCTTCTGAACTGCCAATAAAAACTGAGTTTTTTTTCTTACTCATGTCTGGCTGGACAGAAAAGCCTTATTTAACCATTGATTTAAAAAAACCTTTCTTTGTGTTTTTTTTTTTCTTAAGTTGTGGTTTTTTCCCTTCTTCTTGTAGTTTTCTTCTTCTTTTTGTTCTTTCTTTTTATGTTTGAATAAAATGGATTTGAAAAAAGAAAAAAAGGAAAAGAAAAAAATCCTTTGTTTCATTTTATTGAACAATTCAGAATTTGATATAACATTTGAACCTGGGACCCTTTGCCAGAAGCATGTCATGAGTTGATTGGGTTAAATGCACTAAATTAAGAGTTCAGCTCTGGAGTGGAGTTTGGAGTGCTTCCTGAACAAAAGTGTAATGTGAGATCTGAGAGTCCCGGTCCTTAAAAAATATTATAAATTGAAATTATGTGGAATTTAGAATGTGCACAGTGCTGCATGCCTGTAATCTTTGACTCAGGAGACTGAGACAGGAGCATTGCTTGAGTTTAGGAGTTGAAGACCAGCTGAGGCAATATAGTGATAGCCCATTTCAGAAAGGAAAGAAAGAAGGAGGAAGAAAGGAATGGAGAGAGGGAGGCAGAGAGGGAAGGGGAAAGGAGAGAAGAAGGGAAAGAGAGAGAGAGAGAGAGATTATCCAGATAGAAACACAGTTTGTAATGTAATGACAAAAAGCTAATGTCTTTTTCCAATAACAAAAACCAAGTTTAGTCTTTTAGTCATCTTAAATATAAAACAATACCCTCTCAGAATGATAAGCACAATGACTGGGCATTAAATCATTTTGTAAGCTTTTACTTCATAGACAATAAACACCATTTCACCACTGACCTTGATGCCTTCTCATTAAAAAGCAGCACCCAAAGCAGAAAGCAAAGGAGCAAATAATCCTATCTGACATGAGTTAATTTGAAATTAGTCTCTTGGTGGATATATTAGAGTCAGAGAATTTCTTTTTTTAGCCATGAAAATTTCTCTGAAAGGACCTTTATGTTGTTAGTAACTGGAAAACTTATAAGACAATTTCAATGATAAATTGGTTGAATGGAGCAAATGAGTTTACAAGATTGTACCAAAATAAGTAAATAAATAAATACATAAACAAAATCCTCACTTGCCTTTATCTTCACTAGCTTGATTACAGCCAGAATTTCTTTGGTGTGAATAGTATTAGTGGATTTTTAAAAATTTGAACTTTGTCTAAATAAGCAAGGTTTTGATTGTAAAAAATTATTTTTGTGGAGGATTACAAGATGGCCAACTGAGGTGTGGCACGATAAGAGAGCCTCTCTGAAAAAAAAAAAAAAAACAACTCAGACGCTGGAATCTGACAACATGGAGTAAACCAGACAAAAGGAGAGGAATTCTCATGACCCAGGAAGAAACTGAGGAACAAGATAAAGAAAAAAAAAGAAAGAGAGAAAGAAGAAGAAGCATGGAAGGAGGGCTGGAGCTGGGCAAGCCCCGGTCGTTGTAACGGTGCGCCTTAGAGTCAGGCAACTCACAATCGAGTTGAGATCACGGCCCTGCTGAGAACGGGCTTGGTGAGCTCCAGACCCTCGGCTGGGGGAGGCCCTGCAGCAGGGAGTGGAAAAGCCAGTTGAGCTGTGTGAACTTTGGAGAGTGATGGGAACTGGATTCCCCAGATCGGGAGGACTGGCTAGATGATGTTTTGCAGTTGGGCAAGGCCAGCTTGACAGACCCGAGGTGGCATCCGTCGACGACTCCTAGTCCAAAGCAGATTAGTGGGATCTTCTTGGGCTGGGCCAGGCCCCTTGTTGAAACCCAATAGCCAGGGATGAGGCTGCTGTGAGCCAGTAGCATCCCCAGGGAACAGAGAAACTTGCTGAAGCATAAACTGGTTGATTGACATAGTAGGAGGGACTGGCTCCCAGCGAGCACCTCACAGATCCGCAGCAGACTAGGGGGCAGTACTTCCTTAGCCAGTGCACTGCAGAAAAAAACTGTAAGCAATACAAAAGGCCCAGAGACCTCCACCATCCACCCAGCTGAAGGGGCCAGAAACATGACAAGTGAGAAACAGTAAGAGATCTCTAACTGTGGAACCGGGGAAAGTGAGTCCAGCAGAGGTAAATGCAGAGGAGGTTGAGAGCAGCAAACCTGTAACGTCAGAGACAGACAGCTTCATTGGAAATAAAGAAATAACCTCCATGACCTCTTGCTGAATTTAAAACTGAAATTCTAACTCAGGTGAGGCAAGATATAAGAAGATTAATAAAAGAAGTCCTGGGTAATCCTCAAGTAGACACAAATGAAAGAATACAGGAACCCAGAGAAAGGAGAGAAGTCTTTGATGAAGAATATAAACCTAGAATATATGAAATCTAGAATATATGAGACAGATCCAAAGAGAATATCAGGAAATTAAAAACTCCATTGAAACCTGGCAAAACCTTTTAACAGAAACTAAAGACAAACTTTCAAAACTTGAAGATAGATTTGCAAAGTGTGATCATGAAAGGGAGTTCTCTTAAAAATAACAAGGAACCAGGAAGCAATGATACAAAGGCTAGAAGATGACAAGAGGATTTATAACCTAAGAATAAAATATGTGAATGAAGATGCAGCAGCAAATACAAGTGAAATAAAAAGTCTATTCACAGAAATAATTAAGGAAAACTTCCCAAACATAGGTAACGGAAGTGAAGTTCAGATAAATGAGGCATATAGAACTCCAGCCAGCTACAACCAAAACAGATCTATACCCAGAAATGTAATAGTCAGGATCCCAGAAATCCATCACAAGAACAGAATATTAAAAGCAGTCAGAGAAAAGAAACAGATTACCTATAAAGGAAAACTCATCAAAATCACAGCAGACTTCTCAGCAGACCATCAAATCAAGAAGAGCTTGGAGCAAAATATTCCAAGTCCTGAAAGAAAATAACCTCCAACCCAGAATGATGTACCCTGCAAAACTGTCTCTCAAAATTAATGGAGAGACAAGATATTTCCACAACAAAGTGGAACTGGGGGAGTTTGTGACCACCAATCCAATCCTGCAAAGAATACTGAAGGACATTCTAGAGAGAGAGAAAATCACCAGGGTTCCAGGAACAATGGCAGAAAGGCCTCAAAGAAAGGGGAAGACAGTGGAATGAAGGAGAAAAGTAAGCAAACAACAATGACAGAAAAATAGCACAGCAGAGATAAGACAGAGAAGATTGGTTATATTGCTATTTTATCTTTACTGATTTTATTTGAATCTGGTATGCTAGAGAGTGTTGAGTCTGAGAACAGGGGCAGCTACTCTGAAGATGACAGGATTCATTAGGTTACCCATTCTGGTTTGAATGTTAACTGCCTTTGAAGTCCTATAATGTCTCCAATGTTTAGATTTTATTAATAGTATAATGCAGTGCTATGTTTGACGATATAGACAATTTTATTGAAAATAACAAGAGACATCATAGTAACTACCGTAGACCACCTAGTATTGTGGTTTTATATGTCCTTTTCATTTTATGTTTCTCTAGGAATTTGTATTGTTGGCTTGTTTTGATTTGTTTCTCCCTCTAAAACAGAAAGGCTAGGTATATGTGTAGAGACTTATACATGTGTAGAACTTCTAAGTAGTTTACAAGAATGGATTATAGTTATTGTAAAGAAAAAAAAGAGGAAAAGAAAGTATTCTAAAGGATATAACTGCATGTATGTTTGAGTGTGTGGGATTAATAACCATGTTGCTAAAGTTTTAGTTGGATGGATGAACAAAACTGATTGCAGTCTCACTGTTTGGCTGTCCACTTTGTAGGCTTTACTTTTGTAACTTGAACAACTACTTCAAAGAGGAAAATATATAATTATCAACTAGTGATTTCTTACTGGTTTTTAATTTTGTTTTTCTGTTTTGTTTTTGAGGTTTTGTATTGTTTCTACCCTCTTTCTGTATCAAAAATTTTTTTCTTTAAATTAAAAAAAAACTATTTTTGTGATGTTTGTACATGTATGTGTATCAAGTGTCTCAATATTTCCATGTCTTGTGACATGGAAATATTGCAGTTTGTCTTCAAAGGATGAAAAGAAAATAAAGATATATATTTAATTTGAAGAAGAGATATTTTGAATTCTAGAGGAAGAGACTAGAACCATGTACTTCAGTAAAAAAAATTTTGTAAAGTGTCCACATACTGTATAAAATGATACAAAAGCAACAGTAAAGAAATTCAAAGATAATTGATCACTAAGGGAGAATAATTATATAATAAAGACTACTTTTCATAAAGTATGTGTGGTTTCACAAAACTTTACAAAATGTGAACAACAATAAAAAAACTGTAGGTCATTAGAAGTAACTCGAGTAAGTAAAAAGTCCTCAGCCTCAATGGAAATGAACAACAGCAAATTTAAACAATGGATTATTTTCATTTTTAACTATAGAATAGGCCAAAACTTACAGTGGTTAGTGCCTCTCTTTGAAAGAATGTAAGACAAAAGCTATTTTCATTCATGATGATATCATCAGGACAAGGGTGGTTGCATATTTGAGACAGTTGTTCATTACTACTACTACTTTTCCAGGAATTAAGTGGAATGAAGCCAGGAATGGCAGCAGCACATGCCTGTAATCTGAGCACTTGGGAGGCTGAGGCAGGAAGATTACTGTGGGTTTGAGGCCAATCCTGACTACATAGTGAGACTCTGTCTCAGAAAACAAAAAGAAAAACAAACAAAACCCCACAAACATACTTTTAAAACTATTAAAGCAGAACAAAATGAAAAGCTGCATTCAGATTAGTAGCAAAGTTTAACAAAGTTACTATATACAAGACAAATATTCAAAGACCAAGTGTTCTTGCATTTCAATTGAAATGCATTAGAAAATATTTCAAAAAAGTCTTTCTCCATGTCTGAAGGTAGTAAAAGGTACAAAGAGCCAAGAAAAATCCATCCATTAATAAATAAGGCCATAAAAATTTTTAATTATGAAACATTATATGCAGGATACCAAAGCAGATTCAAGTAAATATACATGTGACCTATGTATAAATATTTAGTAGTAAGCTTAAATTTATGAAATTCTTCATAAACCAGAATTTTATTAAAATGCTCTTCAAAATTTGATTTTGTTAGAAAATTTACAAAAACCAAAAAATAATATAGAACATCAAGAGTTATAAATACAAAAAAAAAGTATTTGGTTGGGTTTCTTTCCTTTCTTCTTCTCTCCCTTTCTTTTTATTTTTTCACCTTCTCTTTCTCCTTTATTTTTTCAGCCTTCTTTCTTTTCTTTTCCTCTTTCGCTTTCTACCAGACTCCCTTTCTCCCTTCTTTCCTTTCTTTTTTCCTTCCTTTGTTGTTTTGAAGGACACTGTGGTGAAATCCTTACTGTCAACTTCCTAGGCTTGGGAGTTGCCTAGGAGATTAGTAAAGCACATTCTGGATGCTGTGTCTGGACTGGTCATCAGGGTGTAGGCTTAAGACTTCTATCTGATCCCTGCCTCCTTCTTCTCTGGCTCTTTCTTGTTCACCCTACTGCCTGGCTGTCACAAGGTGAGCAGTTTCCTCCACTGTGCTCTTCTGCAATAATGTTTCTTCCTGGGAGCCAGCTGGCCATGGATTAAAACCTCTGAAAGTGTGACAAAAAGCATATCCTTCTTTCTCTAAGTTGCAAGCATCAGGTATTGTGCCTCAGCAATAGAAATGTTACTAACGCAGGCACTTCCATCTCTGAAGGTAGATTAGAGAAATTTACTGGTTCATTTCACTTTTGGTTGAATATTGAGACTTATGAAAGATTATAACATCAATTTTTAAAAATTACATATGTATTAGAAATTATTTTATTAATCAAAGCCTTACCTTGGTTAAAATCCTATTGTAGTGTGGAAAGAATATATATTCTCAGTTATAAATAATTTTCTGTGTTGATTAAATCAAGTTGTTTCAAAGTATTGTTCAACCTCACAAGCTCACAGACCTGAGCTCATTTCCCAGTACAAAAACCAAAAAACAGAAACAGAAACAAACAAACAAACAAAAACAAGACAAAATGAAAAACACAAAAAATTATGCAAATCATCTATATTCTTATTGATATTTTTTCTACTTTTTCATTAATTACTGTGGGAATGTATTCAAGTCCACTTGTGTTGGTATGAAAGATACCTTGGACTGGGTAATACAATTTATAAGAATAGAAAGTGATTTATTTATAGTTCTGAAAAGTCAGAAGACTTTGATTAAGGCACTCCAGATTTAGTTTGTCAGGAAATCTGTTCTCTGCTTTCAAGATGGCACATTCTGTTGTATCTCTTGATTCCAGAGAATCATACCATTTAGTTCTTTAAACAGTTCCTGCATAAATCTGTATTATACATCCTCTGACCTGTCACTTTCAGTGTGTGTAGTCTGTGAATCTCAGCTTGCTTTTTGTTGCTTTATTTTGATATCATTCACTGTTTGTTCCTTTGCCTTGTGGGACTTTCACTGTGATCTTACTGTGTGACTATGTCCATGGGAATTGTGCTAACATAAATGGGAGGGACTCTGCTTTTCTCTACATCTCTATTTATTTTTTTGTTGTTAAAATAAAGACAAAAATAGCATCTGCTTTAAGGGCTTATTGTGAAGTAGAAATGAGAAAATGGTCATAAAGCATTTATAATAATATTGGAAACATAACAAAGGCCCAATCAATATTAGATTTTACTTTGAACTTTTAAACCAATATATTGGTTTTCTCTTTGTGTTTTATGCTTCCTGCATTAGAATGTAAGCTCCCCAAGTCACAAAAGTCTTGAGAATCTGTCTACCACTGCATTCCTTCATGGGCCAGGGACAGCTTGGCATTTAGATGCTCAGGAAATACTTTTGAAAACATGAGAGAATGAATTTCATCAGTGAGCTTTGCCAAATGAAGGACGTATTTCTAAGAGCTTCTCATGTTAAAAGTGGTCAACATAATCTGCACTTGTGGATGCAGTGACTGTGAATATAAAAACACAAATTGCAGTTGAGATTAACCTTTTCTATTTTAAAGAGAAAAATTGAAAACAACAATGAGACAGAATTTCAAAACAGGTTAGTATTTTTAGAGTGTCTATAATGGACACATTTGCTTGTTGCTGTTATCTGATATTTTTCTTAATATTTATTGGTATATATAAATATATATGTAAACTTTGATTATAAACAACATAAATTATGATGATTTGATAATGAAAAAGAT